>CAAKHC010003201.1:0-23639 GCA_901007825.1 Macroramphosus scolopax | reverse complement strand
TGATGATGACGATGATGACTTTGACAATGATGATGACGATGATGACTTTGATAATGATGATGACGATGATGACTTTGATAATGATGATGACGATGATGACGATGATGACTTCGATAATGATGATGACTTCGATAATGATGATGATGACGATGATGACTTCGATAATGATGATGATGACGATGATGACGATGATGACTTCGATAATGATGATGACGATGATGACTTAGATAATGATGATGATGATGACTTTGATAATAATGATGATGACGATGATGACTTCGATAATGATGATGATGATGATGACTTTGATAATGATGATGACGATGATGACTTCGATAATGATGAAGACGATGACAATGAGGATAATGATGATGATGACGACGAAGATGATTTACATTTACATTCAATTTAGTCATTTGGCAGACGCTGTTATCCAAAGCGACTTACAAGGGAGGATAACATTCAACGATGATGATGATGTGCCTTGTCCTACAGATCAGCTCAAGTCAGTCATGGAGCAGATCCTCGATTTCGCCGTGTGCGAGCTGACAAAGATCGTTGAGGCGTCGTTTGACGACCTCCTGCTGGAAATCAACAAAATGGAGAGAGAGCAGCGCGTCCTGGAGGAGCGACTGGGCAACGGCTCCGATGCAGGGGGAGGAGCTGGGGGTAGGCGGAGGGGGTCTGAGAATGATTCTGTGTCCCCCAGCGGATCAGAAGATGCCAGAGAGGAGCTCACCAACGTCAGTGTGTCCAAGGAGACAGCACTGACAAGCAGTGAGTGTCATCAATCAATAATCAATAATCATTTTGATCTGAGGTTGAGTAACTGATTCCAAATGTCGTCCCCCCGCCCTCCTCCCACTCAGACCCTGCCCGGCCCCCGGTCCTGTCTGTCTCTCAGGACTGGGTTCCCATCCTTGACAAGGTCTTCGGACAGAAGTGGTGCAGTGACGTCTGGCAGATTAAAGAGCTTGGGGGAGGAGTGCGCGGTGGGCGGAGCCTGGGGGAGGGAGGGGATGTGCAGCATGTGCAGCCTCTCCCCGCCCCCTCAGTGGCCTTGGAGCCCTCCCCCTCCTCACCCCAGCAGGACCCCCGCTGGACGCCTCTGGAGGACATGGAGGTGCTCTCCCCCGATGATGACGCCAGCCAGAGGAACCCCGGCGCCAACGCTGCAGCGGCCGAACCGCCACCTGGACCGCCGTTGAGCCCGTTAGGTGAGAATGAGTCCTTTTCATAGTCATCACACACAGTTTGTGTGTGTGTGTATGTGAGAGTTTGTGTGTGGTGCTGTTTTGGTGTGTGTTTGTGTCACGGTACAGAAGTGTAACGTCATGACCTCGCCGTCGCGGCTGCATCATGAGTGATGAGTTCCGAGCGTCCCCTCGTCGTTCTATTGGACAAGTTTAGAGATGTGCAGGGCAGGAAGTGATCATCTGTTTCATTGTACTGATTATTGTCTAACTCGTCATTAATGACAAATGATGAAGAGGTAACGACACATACATGTGGTCTGAGTGAATAATCGTCTCTGATTGGCTGGCAGGTGGTCACATGGTTCCTCTAGATTAATCACCATTTTAAATTAAATTCTTTTGTAAAATCTCTTGTCGTCAACAGTCCTAAAGGTTCATATTTTCTTGATTAAGTATTGATTGATTATATATATATATATATATATATATATATATATATATATATATACATATATATATATATATATAATTATATAAATTTGACATCCTTAATTTTGTTATTGCTCGTAAATGTTCAGGAACTCGTTATTGATTATTGCCTCCATACAGGAAGTTCAGGTCGGCGTTCGTCGGCCTCCATGTTGCAGCGCCTCCTGACGCTGCCGTCTCAGCTGCTGGAGGAGGACAACGAGTCCACCGCCTCCAAGCAAACGCTGGGCGCTTTGGCGATCGATGGAGCCAATGAACGTGGCAACAGGGTCGAACCGACTGGACAGATCTCCCCGTCACCCCTGACAACCAAGGAGGAGGAGGAAGAGGAGGAAGAGGAGGAGGGGGAGGAGGAGGAGAAGGGGAGGAAGGTACACAAGTTAATGACAATCCTAAAGGGTTTTACAGGAAGTACGACTGCTCCGTACTGTAAAACAGAAGCATCATGACATATGACACATCATAACAAATACGCCAGTTGCTGTATTTTTATTATTTTATTTCCAAATATTATAGACTTTTAATGTGAAAGTCCTGCAGGACGTGTTGTTACAAACTTTCGAATGCCCTGAACTCCATTAAATAATTAACTGCATTCACTGTTTTTAAATGTTATTCCAAATCCAAAGTTTTGTTATAATTGATTGACTGATTAATCGATTTCTGCTCTGATGAACTTCTCTCTCTCTGCACAGAAGAAGAGGCGGCGGGTTTGGTCCGAGTGTGACGAGTGCGGTCGCAGATTCAGCCGAGTGTTGCTGCTCAAAGCTCACCGCCAGTCTCACGCCGCCGACACCGTCTCGCCCTCGTCTCCACCCAGCGGTGCCGCGCCGTTACAGTGTTCAGAGTGTGGGAAGAGGTTCTCCTCAGCGACCCGCCTCCACAGCCACATCCGGACCCAGCACCCTGAGAAACGGCCCTGAATGGTTCTGGACCCGGTCCGGTGCAGGTCCTGGTCTTGACCCAGTCTGGTGCAGGTCCGGTGCAGGTCCTAGTCTTGACCAGTTCCGGTGCAGGTCCTGTTCTGGACCCGGTGCAGGTCCTGGTCTTGACCCGGTCCGGTGACGTAGGAAGTGTAACTAAACTAAAACGGACCCAAGACGAGCAGCACTTGAAGGAGACGTGTCTGATTGCAGGTGACGAAGGTCCATCCATTCAGCCATCGACTCTTCTTCTACTCTTCTTCTACTCCTGTAAAATGTGTCCAAACCTCCTCGTTGACAGGAAGTCGTCTCCACGTGTGTCGGCAGGTGAATCTTTCGCAATAAGATCTGCCGTCACCCTCCTGCTGACGGTTGTATTTTTTCCGTTGTGTTGGATGTGTACAGCGTGGACGCTCGCTCACAGGAGGAAGTGACCTCTCCGTTATTGTTCAAGTGGCCTTTGTTGGTTCCTCCACAGACACACTTTCTCTCTTTTCTTAACGTGGTTGGATTTTTGTTGACTTTGTTTTCGTATTTTCAATTTTTCGGACGATTTTTCTGTGGAAAACGAACGAAGACGAACTTTGTCGTTGAATGTGAATCTCAGCAGTTTATTTCTGTGTTGTACTTTTTTACTTTTAGACGATGGTGATGATGATGATGACAGGAAAGAGGAAGGTTTGTGAATGTGCGACTGATCCCTCTTCCCGCCGCCCTCGTACATCGGAAACGTGTTTCACAAACAACTTTCATGTTCCTGAAACCTTTTTTATTCATTGAATTAGTTCATATACGGAAGCTCAGTCCTGCCAGGAAAAGAAAGATGAAATATGACTTCATGTTTTCTCATGTCATCAATCTGACAGATCCAAGATAATAAGATTTGTTTTCTGAATTAAGAAATGGATTATCAAGATTTTGATCTACAAAGTCAAATTCATGAAAAAGTCAAGAGATTTATTTATATTTCATAATTATTACATAAAGTGCTTTGAATTGTTTTCCTAGAGACGGCAGGACTGAGCTTCCACACCGGGAAATCTATGAAATACAAATGTTTGAATTATAAAAGTCACAAAATGTCTGAAATGAAACAAAACAGAAAATCATGTCTGGTTTTTAACTCGATAAGATCGATCAGCGATGTGATCGGTTGATCAGCAGCTCGTTAGAAGCTTCGACCTACAGATGGAAACATTTAGTCAATGTGAATCTGGAACTTCTTCTGTCTTCACGTTTACTTCACGTTGAGCTAGTCATCGTCTCTCCAGCACTTCAGTCGTCTCACGTTTGATTCCCAGGAACGACACTTCTCTCGGTCGTCGTCGCTCCACTGGAAGACGATTTATCATCCAAACAACCAGCTATTGACAGTGATTCTGTTTGGGAACAAAAATGTTTGTGGTTCTGAAGCCGAATGTCAGCTGAGCCACTGCCGCTCGACGAGTCGGAGAAAACAAATCAGAAGACGAGCAGACGGAATCGTGCGAGTTCAACTCGTCTTTAAAAACTTTGATCTTGATCAAAGTTGTTGTTTGTTCAAATCCTTTGACTTCAGTCTGATCGTGTGCTAATGTTTCTTGCTCTTTCCTTAAGTACCTCGAGCTGTTTGTTGCGTGGGACATCCAAACTACAAACCGACGTCTTTGTTTGATGTTTCGTTGCACTTTCAGCCTCTGTACGTTCTCACATACCTCAGTTTACTTGTAAAACATTTCAAGTGTTTTATTTTTCTCCTCGTTACCTCAGTGGATGTACAGAGTTGATATTTGATTACATTAACGTGTTTTCTTCTTTTCTGTTTTTGATGCATCTCAAGCTGCCGTAGAAATCCACCACGGCTGCAAAGCGGCCCTCTCAGATGTGACGGTCGAAGTACGTTTGTACCACGTTAAGACGCGTCTAAGGACCCTGAAGGTTGTAGAAGTCATAATAAAGTCATCTTTTAAGGTTGGTCTGAACCTGACGGGACGCACCGACGTATGGAAGTTCAGTCCTGCCAAGACGAGATAAATACATATTTAATTTGTAACTAATTTTATTATCAGACCTCATACGGACACATTTCAACTTAAATCCTAAAATAAGTTAATTCTATTTGGTACAATTGTCTTCTAGATGCATTTCTGGATTCTGAACTTGAATAACTTGAATGAACCTCTAGTGTCGACGCTGTGCAGCGGACGGCGACTCGTCACTCGTTCTGTGAATGCAGGTGACAAACAACCAGATGAATCAATCAACAGGTTATTTCATCATTGTTTATCTGAAGTCTCTTCAGAACTGGGCTTCCCTTCAGTGTGGCTCATTATTCCGATTCTAAAGTAACAGATTAAACCTTTTAGACGTGCAGTTTTTAGTTCTTCGAGAACACACGAGTTTGACCTGCTTGAAGCTGGTTTCACATTCTGGAGTTATTTTATAAAACGCACAAAGTGTCGACACATTCACGTCCTCGACTGCAGTTATGTGTTCTTACAGGACAGCAACAGCCTCACTGCTGCAGTCAGAGGGAAACCCTTGTAATTCCACCTGTCTATGTGTTAAAGGACATGAATATTAATGCTGTGGCGGTTATGAGGTTTTCCTCTGACGGTGTCATGTGACCTGTTAGCCAATCACAGCTCATCGTCTTCACGAAGCCATAAAGACAGACAACGTTCTATGAAACAGAAAATGTTTTATTGTGAAAATGTCCAACGTCTAAAAACGGAGTTTCAGTGTTGAACACGATTGGGACCTGATGAATGGATGAATGAATGATTAGATCAATGAATGAAGAGATGAATGAATGAATAGAAACCAGTAGAGTCATTTGTTAGAGAAATACATTTATTTGATCATTAATTCATTCACAACTGAAGAAGAAAAACTAGAAAGTCTTTTGGAAAGACAAATGTAACATTAACTTCTTCTAGTGTTTTGATCTGAATCATTTCGACCAGAACGACTTCCTGTGGTGTGAATTCTGGAACACTTGCTCGTGTTTACAGAAGTTCCAATTATGTGATCAAAATGTTTTTCTATTTAAGACATTTTTATTATTCAAACTAAAGATTCTGAAGAATACGTGAATAAAGACATTTGCAAGGAAAGTTCATGGAAATTCGACAGGCTGTCAAATCTTATTTCCTTATGTATATGGTTTCTTATTTCCAAGCATTTCTTAAGGACCTATAAGGAGTGTTGTTGAGAGCGAGACACATCCTCCTGTACAGGAACTGTTGGATTTGTATTTTATTCCACTGTCGGCACTTTTCTGAAACATTGTGTGGTTCCTGTGTGACAGAAGGGAATCAAACCTGCAGGAAAAGTGTCGCTGGGAGACAAAAGGGAGCTTCATTTTAAAACATCCCAAAAGGTTCTGAAACAAACCTCAGCTGGAGTTTGATGTTGATGCAGGAGTTCCTCAGGGAACCAGCCTAGATCCTCTTAAGCTGTGACGCTGATGTGCGTATGAAGGTGAAAGGGATGTTAATGTTTTTTAGTTTTCATATTTTCCAGGGAAACGAAGTTCAAATCTTTCTATTATGTTATTGTAAAGAGTTGTTTGTACTTCCTGTGTGATCCCGATGAACAGACTTGTGTTTGTCGAAGAAGATTCATCTCAGTGTTTTAGATTTGATGCAATACTTTTGATAACTTTGCCCTTTTTTATATTACAGGACTCTAAAAAACAAACCACACGTTCCCATTTAATACTAAAATAAAAAGTGATTGAGTTTAGTGACGGAGCGACTGAGTCGACCTCCAGGCAGGAAATGGAAAGCAGAGTTTCCAGTCGATGTGACGGATTGACCGTTTTGTGACCAACATCAATTTATTAGCAATATATCAACTGTCGACTCTTTTGTGTTGATTGCAGCAGCTCGTCTGAATGTCACTCGCCAAGTTACATCAGTCTGCCATGATGTTTTTTAATTTTATGACGGGGTTCTTTAATTTCCTCAAAGAAAATCAATAAATGTTCACAAATGGTGTCGAGGTTGATTTTCTCTGTGCTGATGGGAGACCGTGTGAAAGGAACAGTATGGGGACCCGACTGGTTCTTTGTTGAGGGAGGTCAACACAAACAAACTAACATTAAGCAGACGGACCGACTGAAGAACCTACAGTTAGGAGCCAGGAACTGGACAAGCCCATCAGCGGGGCTTTGTGGTTTGATGTGAACTTTAAATGTACATTTTCACCATCGGTTGAATTTAATCGCATCAATTGATTTTTGTCTAACTTTCGTTTACACTGCTTGTTTTCAAATTTCTATTCAATTAATTGTTGTTACTTCGTTCCTCAGTCATTCTGACAATATTTACAAAGTAAACAAGAAAACTATAGATAACAAAAATAACTAAACATGTGGATTCCATACATGATATATTATTTCTTCTAGAGCGGGACGAACATCTTGATAGTGACGTCGTGTCGTTACTGTACCTGGTTATCCGTCACACCGGGCGCGGGGAGATGGAGGGGGGGGGGGTCTAAATTGCAACCGTCTGATAAACGTGATGATGATGGTAACAACTGGCCTTGCGCGTGCCCGTTAAATTGGTGCTACGCGCGTTCCCACCTACTCCCTCTACCGTGGTTACCGTGGTTACCTACAAGCCCGCCTGGACGGGTACGTGCACGAGCGAGAGGGGGGCAGGCGGGAACAGGGAACCGAGAGGAAGAAGGAAGGAAAGAAGTAGGGAAGGAAGGAAAGAAGGAGGGAGGAAACGAAGGAGGGAGGGAGGGAGCGGAATTAGTCAGTGATAGAGGGGAGGAGAGGAGGAGAGGCGGCGGGCTGTTCTGCCGAGGTGGACGTGGCGGGTCCGGTGGAGTTAGCTACAAGTGACGGGCAGCGGAGCCGAACCAGCCATGAACCGGACCGCCCGCAGGTAACGTACCGCTTCAAGCCACCCGCTGGCTACTTTCTGCTCCCCAGCTCGCTGCCGCTCCGCCTCGTTCGGGTTCCTGGGTTTTGTGAACCGCCTGCGCGGCTTCCTGACAGATGAAAAGCCCGAGAGTGTCCTTCGGCCGCCGCCGCCGCTCGTCTCATCGTTTGACGCAGTCAGTGTTTTGTGTCTCAGCTGTCAGCCGCTCCCCGCTGCGCTCAGTCAGCGTGTTTAATTCAGAAAAGCATAGAGAAGAGCGGAGGAGGCGAAGCTGCCGCTGCTCCCCCTCCGCCGTCCTCTCCTCCCCGCTCCACTCTCACTTTCTCCCCCATGCTAACACCAGCTAGCGCCGCTAGTTAGCTTAGCAATCTGCGAACGACGTTAGTGATAAACAAGATGGCCACTGGCTAGCTCCGTTAGCTAGCTAGACATGGCAGCTTGCCCCGTCTTTGTATGCTGGGAAGCGGTTGTAAATGACTTGTCCTCCTCTGTCACGTCAAGTTTTCACTTTTGCCGCGACGGTTGGAGACAGTAAGAGTTGTAATGCGCGTGTGATGCGCACAAAGAACCTGTGAGAAACAAATCACGCCAGATTCCCGTAGTGAGTTTGTGTTGCGTGGCGAGTTGAAAAGGCTACCTGAGTGTCGGAGGGGACAGGTAACTAATCTGAGCGGGAGAAACTTCTGCCCACACAGGAAGCTGCTGCCGCGACCTTTCCAACCTAACAACCTTTGTGTTTGGGTAGATTTCTACTTCAACTGCTGCATCCCAACTTCCTGCGCGCGTGCGTGCGCGCATGGTGTGTGTGTGTGCAGCTGTGACATCACCTCTGTACAGAACAGTTGAGAGATGAAACAGTTTGAGCTTCATCAAACAAAAGAGAATAAAAGACAAAGAAGCATTCAAACAAAATAAAGTGACAGCAGGCGGTTGATCTAAGTTTGTAGGTAATTAAAGTTGAATATCAGAGTTGTGCAGGAGGATGATGGAGGTCTGGAAGAAGTAGCATCACTTGTGAGAGTCTAGATCGACCTATTAATGGTGTTTGTTAGATAACTGACCGATATCTTTGGTCACTTGGCTGACAAACAAAAGTATTTAGTTAAGTTGAAATAAGTTCTTGTTGTAAGTTAACATCAGTAAGATTCATGTGAAACGCAGTTCATGTACCATCAGTTAACCTTTATCTCATTTGTTGTAAAGCAGAAACCTGATATCAGTGTCATCAGTGATATCATATACGCTCCGATTTGGCCAGAGACAAAGAAACATCCCAAAGCTTAAAGATCCAAATGTATTCACAGCTGTTGATCATCAGAAAATCCTCCAGCTCGTCTGTAACATCACGTAACTATTTATCAGCTTGAAATGTCTTTTGTGAACAAACATGTTCATCTTCTACACATTTGCATAGTGTGTTGAATGTTTCTTTTAAATGTTAATAAATTCCTAACTACTGAATGACGGAATATTTGAGGCCACAACAAACTATCTTCTTCATCATTGATATAAAAATCTTCAGTCTAATAATAATAACAGAAGTTCTATAGTTCTGAATTAAAACAGAAAAGTCTTCACATTTGAAGCAAAGCTGCAAATGGTTGTTAAAAATCAATGATTGATTAACAAAATTAAATTGGTTTCCTCTGCATGTGTTAATAGTAGCAACTGCAGAATTATTAGTGTCCTTTGGTTTCCCTGACATGAAAGCTCAGCTGTTTTTAAGAGTGGTGATGACACACGGCGCCGCTGCGTACTTGCATGCTGCATCACATGAGGTGATTGACTGTAACCTGGCCACTGAATGTTTACTCTCCGTCTCCCTGCAGGCTCGGCCCAGTCAGCTGTGGGTGGTGACATCAGCTGGACGACCTGTTATCGGATTCCCAGAGACACTCAGGGACACGCCCCCTTCCCCTGGCTCCTCCCCTCTCTGGACAGCTAGATTTATTTGGCAGAGGAGGAGGAGGAGGAAGGTGGACTTGTAAAACCTCAGCAATACTTCAGGTGTTGAATTGGCGAGCAAGCGTATCTGCTCTCCTCACCATGACAGACTTAGAGGCTGAGTGTTTGACTCTCAGCCTCCCCCCCGAGTGCGGCTCCCCTCCCACGCCTCAGGACCCCTCTCTGCAGGTGGACTGTGGTCCGGGGGCCACCGCCTCGGCCCAGACACTGGCTCTCCTCTCCTCTGACTGCCCCACGCCCACGCTCAGCTCGCTGGCGGCGGAGATTGCCGAGCCGCTGGTGATGCTGCCGTGTGTGAAGAGCGAGCCGGAGGACGGAGATCTTGAACCTATCCGCACCGTGGACCTGTCTGAGATCCAGCCACTGTCCACTGCCGAGCTGGGCCAGGACCAGATCAAGATGGAGATCAGCGGGCTGGACTACATCAAGTCAGAGCATCATGGTCACCAAGGCAACCACCACCTGGGCCCATTCCATCACGCCGATATCCCAGAGCTGGAATACAAGTCGCACTATGAGCCCAGCTCGGTGTTCGACTACATCTCCCAGGTAACTCTGTCATCACCTGAGCACACTGACATTAACGAATACAGCGGACTTCATTATCGCTCAATCTGGAAACTATTTCATGAACCAATTAATCGTTAGTTTAAAAAATGATTGTAAAAGAAGAAAGTCGAGTCGAGACAGAATGAATTGAAATGTATGTTCTGAATTAAGGCTGACCTCAATATTGAAGTCAGGAAACAAACGCTGACACATAGAATATGCAGACTGAACTGACCTGAGTACCTGGGATTCAAACCTCCTGGCTGTGAGGCAACAGTGGTCACCACTGGGCCACCGTGCCACCTGTAATTCACACTTATGAAGCTGTTTAACAGTTTTTGCGTCCAGAAACTTCCTGTCAGTAGGTGCAACCTCAAAGTGAAGAACTGAATCAAACTAGTTTTGAGTGTCTGAGAGCTGCAGACACAGCTGCAGTTTTTTGCAGCTGTGGTTTTGTTTGATAATCAGCTGATTTAAATTAAAGCATCTGTGAAGTGGAAATAAGTTATTAAGAAGTGGAGCTTACGACCAGCGGACAAACATCTGTCACGTTCAAGGAGCGACAGAAACATTTTCAAAGAATGAAGTTGTCAGATATTTCTGAAAGACTATAAAACATTTCCTGATACAACAAACTGAACATTAGTGTCGACTGTCTTCCCTCCTGAATGATTCCTCTGTGAGAAGAAGACGACGGTCAGCTGCAGCTCCTCTGGTGGCGACCCGCCCGTCTGATCCCTTACAGCTCAGCGAGTCTTAAGGTCATTAACTGACGAATCCTTTAAAACGAGAAGCAGCTTACGAGTCAGCCTCGTCCAAAGTGACTTACAGAAAAACATTCACCAACAATTCAGAACCGACTGTCCATCATAGTCTTAATCAGTTTGATCTTCCTCAGTAACATTTGTTCATTTATGTTTCCTCCATCTGTCTGAGAACCTGACGCGCGTCTCTGATTCGTTACTGTGGCGCAGACATGACATGTTGTCGACCAGTCGCTGACTGGAGTTGTTGTTGTTGCAGGTCACCGACACGCTGGAGTACATCAAGTCGGACCACCATGTGGACCTGCAGTGTTACTACACCACGGAGCTCAGCTGCCTCAAGTCTGAGTACCCAGAATGCAACACTGTGTCCAGCCACCTGCAGCACAACGGCCTGGAGTCCATCCACATGGCTGAGCTACGCACCGAACTCAACAAGCTCCGCCCTGATGGCCTGCTGATGGACGGCATGGGCAAACTGGACCCTGAGTTTGGCGGCGGAGGTCTGTACGAGCTGCAGGCAGCTGAGGAGGGGAAGATGGCTGCTGATGGCACGGCGGCAGGACAGGGAGGCAGCAGTCTCATTGTCACTACCAAAAGCCAAAACCCGACTGCAAGGAAACCTCGCAACATGCAAGGGGAGAAGCCTTTCTCCTGCACGCAGTGTGGTAAGAACTTCAGCACCTTGGGTAACCTCAAAACCCACCAACGCATCCACACTGGCGAGCGGCCGTACACTTGCTCGCAGTGCGGCAAGAGCTTCGGCCAGGCCGGCAACCTCAAACGTCACCAGCTGATCCACACCGGCCAGAAACCGTACGTGTGTGCGCACTGCCCCAAGGGCTTCACCAAGGCAGACGACCTGCGCTCCCACCAGCGGCTGCACACGGGCGAGCGGCCGTTCATATGCGTTACCTGTGGTAAAAGCTTTGGTCAGTCGAAGGAGCTGAAGGCCCACCAGCTGAGCCACACAGGCGAGCGGCCTTACTGCTGCCAGCACTGTGGTAAGAGCTTCACCAAGGAGACCAGCTACCGCAACCACGTGCAGATCCACACGGGGGAGAAGCCTTTCACCTGCTCGCAGTGCGGCAAGACTTTCAGCAACTCCGGTGTGCTAAAAACCCACGAGAAGATTCACTCAGGCGAGCGGCCATTTGGCTGCACGCAGTGCGGCAAAAGCTTCGGCCGCCTCGGGCACCTTAAGGCGCACCAGCAGATCCACACAGGCGAGCGGCCATACGCCTGCCCCCAGTGCGGCAAGACTTTCAGCCAGTCAGGTCACCTCAAAGCACACGAGCAGATCCATAAGCGAGAGCGAGTGGACACGGCGAGCACCAGCAGCAACGGCAGCAGCAGCAGCAGCAGCAGCAGCAGCAGCAGCACGGTGGGCAGTGACAGTAGCTAAAAACAAACTCCATGACCTTTAACCTCTCGGAAAAACAAAGTATTATTCCTTTTTTTATAAAAACGATATATGAATTTTTTCTTACATTTTCATACTTTTGTGGTCTTTTGCATTTCCGTGTGTGTACGTGTGTTTGTGTGTACGTGTGTGTGTACATGTGTGTGCGTGCATGTGTGAGTGTGTCTGGTGAGCTTGTGGATCGTCTTGACAACCGGACTGTCTGAACTGAAGTTGCAGTACTTCCTGTGTGGAGAACTTCCTGATACAGAGCACAAATACTTTCTATGAACCAATCAGACCAGCAGCTCTGGACTGACCTGGTCCTCGTTTCCCTGAGAACAATCGATCTTACAAACTGGCGAGCTCATGCTGTCTGAGCTTCTTACAGGTCTCGGGGATTTTTAATTTACACATCAGTCTCATGTAAAAGGCTCCCAGAGCCTTGAAACTGCCCGAAAGCACAAAATGGAACTTTATATTTAAAAAGTTGAATCCCTAAAGTACAAGACATTTATATAACTATAAATGCACTACGGACGATTGCATCTCCTTCACAGTAAAAGCGCTGCCATGTTTGTGTAGTTGATGCTTTTAATGTGAAGCAGTCGCAGGAAACGTTATGTTAGCGTTAGCAGCGAGCTAATCCAGTGAAACTGGATCCATCACAGAAGAAAAGTGATCAATGTTAAAACATGAAATATAAAAGTCTGCCGTCACCTTTACGAAACGTTACGAATCTTCTGGGGAAGAAATGTGAACACGCTTGACCCTCGTTTTAGTCTTCAGGTGCTTTGGGAAGCGAGGTCCTGGTCCAGACCGTTTGTACCTCTAACCGCAGGAAAGTACTTCCAGTACGTCTTTTGCCAAACAGTGTGAGTACTTGATTTTGTTACGAGTATTTTCCCCTGCGGCTCTTTGCAGGTGTGAACAATCTGATGCTGATAGATATTGTTGAGCAGTATTGATCGATCAGTCCTCATCACAGTGATCGTTTCTTAATCTTGTTCTGTTGAGACGATAATCGACATTCCTTGAAATCATTCCAGTGTCTTCACGTCACATTCTGCTGACACTCAAGCCAGAAGACTCACCAGCAGCTGCCAGGCGGCGGCGGGGGGTGGGGCGTTCAAGCGGTGCCAACATAGCAACCAATGTAAAGTCTGTCCCTCGTCCATATTTCTG
Organism: Macroramphosus scolopax; assembly: GCA_901007825.1. Taxonomy (NCBI): domain Eukaryota; kingdom Metazoa; phylum Chordata; class Actinopteri; order Syngnathiformes; family Centriscidae; genus Macroramphosus; species Macroramphosus scolopax. The sequence goes on along the minus strand of CAAKHC010003201.1, from coordinate 10,289 downwards.
ACGTGTAAAACGTTTACCTTCCTTTTGAGTTTGAAATCAGGATATTTAAGATTTCTGACGAGTCGTGACCTCCAGTTTACGGGACGCCCTCCGTCGCCAGTCCCTCCCTGCTGCTCGTGGATCTTTTTATCGCCGTCAGTCAGTTTGTAGCGTCAACGGGACCAAACACATCCGTACCCCCGCCCCTGTTCAGATCGCTCACTGTGTAAAAATCATGTATTGATGACGTCATTCCTAAAAAAATAATACATTTTTTTTTAAAAAGACAGCGGCAAAATGTCAAAGTGATGCAGCATCTTTCTTTGTACTGGAAAAGAATTATTAAAGAAACTAATGTCACTTCTTGTTTGTCTGTTTCTGTTTAACTCAGTAAAAGTAGCTCACGGTCATCATGATGCTGCGCTGACGTCCAATCAGGAGGCTCAAATGGTTCCTGCATCGCGGAACAGGTGGAGGCTTAACGAACGTTAGCTGTTAGCAACATGCTCAGGGTCACTGCATGTTCATAGACTGTATAATGGTGCCCCCGCCAGCCAGGCCAGGTATCAGTTTGTTTATAGAAGGTTAGCGCTACACCTGTCCACCTTCTACTGAACACACACGTCTGAAGATCTGTAGGAGGAGGAGGGACGTGTTTTAAAGGGCCCATATTGTGAAAAAAATCTCTTTTGCTATGATTTGGGGTGTTATCTTGTGTCCCTGGTGCCTCCACACACATACAAACTTTAAAAAAAAATGTTGAGTGAGATATGGTTTCTGAATATATCCTGCCTTCGGTCTCCAGGTGAGCTGTTCTAAATCAGCAGGGTTCGGCCCAAACATTTACATATTCCCACCCTCCATCAGAGCAAGTGACCATGTCTCCACCCACCAGGTGCAGCTTAAACTTGTTGAAAAAGAGTCATAATATGGGCCCTTTAACTGATCAATTCATCTCAGTACTTTCTTCTTCCAGTCAAAGACGTTGAGTTTGTTAAAGAAGGACTCCATGAATACGTTCTGATATCAGAGGTCAGTGGTTGAATGACATCATCTTATCCAACTCCCTCACCGTCCAGCAGCCACCTGTACTTGGTGATCTCCAGCTCCAGCCTGGTCTTGATGTCCAGCAGCACCTGGTACTCGTGTCCCTGACGCTCCAGGTCTGCCCTCAGCTGCACCAGCTGCTCCTCCAGACAGCTCAGTTTTCTGTGTGTTGCTTGTACTTTCCATGTTTCGCTCGTATGTTACGTGTGTCGCTTGTACGTTCCGTGTTTTGCTCGTATGTTCCGTGTGTCGTTTACATGTTCCATGTTTTGCTCGTACAGTATGAGTTTCGTTCGTACATTGTTTTTTCTCATATGTTCCATGTTTTGCCCGTACGTTACGTGTTTCGCTCGCATGTTACGTGTTTTACTCGTGCGTCTCTGTAGACGTACAGCGTCTCTCCTGCAGGCCTCCACAGACGTACAGCGTCTCATGCGGGCCTCTGCAGACGTACAGCGTCTCTGTAGACGCACAGCGTCTCCGTAGACATACAGCATCTCTCATGCGGGCCTCTGCAGACGTACAGCGTCTCTGTAGACGCACAGCGTCTCCGTAGACGCACAGCGTCTCCGTAGACATACAGCATCTCTCATGCGGGCCTCCGCAGACGTACAGCGTCTCCGTAGACGTACAGCGTCTCCGTAGATGTATAGCGTCTCTCCTGCAGGCCTCCGCAGACGTACAGCGTCTCTGTAGACGTACAGCATCTCTGTAGACGTACTATCAGACTGAACATCATCTGTAAGACAAACTCAATTAAAATAATTTCTTCCGGAAAAGTCAAAAATCTTCATTTTCTTTTCTAACAACATTTCGTTATTATTTTGTGTTTAATGGATCTGTGAGAAAAGCCAACAACTGTCACTTTATCCTGAAAGCTTCTGCCAACTAGCAGCCGAGGGGGATTAAATCCTAATCTCCCAATAAATGCAGGTTAGATGAGGGGGGAGGACAAGTCACCTGAGATGATGGGAGGGCTGCTGGGTGTGAAGCGGCTGCACGGCTGCCGGAAGGTTTTCAGGAAGAAATGCTTGAACGTGAAGAAAGTAGAAATAGACTGTTGAAAACACAAGAGAGGCAGGAGGACCAGCAGGGGGCAGCGACGCACATCTGTGTGGACACCTGTCTGTCCTGTTTAATTGAACATGAAATCAATTCTCTTAGATTATCATATTCAAGAAATAAACCTTTACTTATTAAAAGAAATTAAATCTATTGCATGAAGAATACAACTTTAAAAATAATATATTTACTTGATATTCCGCACTACTTACTTCAGTATTTACTACTTACCAAATGATTTCTAATTTATTTAAATGCTATTTTTATTACACATTTACAATTACAAACTTCCTTTATCATGCTCCACTTAATTACTTGATACTGACTAGTCAATTATGATTCATGATAAACTCACCTAATACTGTTATCTTTGTGTTAATCAAATATTAATTGTTTATTACTGAATAACAAGAGCACATTATCCATTGGCCACTGAAATAAATTCAATACATAAGGTTTGTATAAAGTGATGAAATGTTAACGAATGAACTTTAAAAGTATTTAATATATTGATCAGGTGGTGGATTGTCTCCACCCTGCAGGTTCCGTTTCTCTGCCGGCAGGAGACTATTGGAAACTATTCTTCATATCAAAAATGTTTTCTGGATTTAAATTTATTTTTTTCTTTTAATCCGGCTTTTTTACATTTTTCACAGCAGACCTTCAGCTCAGAGGTTTAACCTCCGTAACCATGGCAACAGCGATGATCGCTGTAGCAATAAACACAAACAGCAACATTTTTTATTTCAACTCAGATTTTATTGTCTTAGATTTTCTGGTCAACGCCAGCGAATGACGAGTATCTGCCACCGCCGGCGTATCAGCGGGTCCCGTAGCTGGACGAGGACTCGGAGGATGTGGAGACCACCCTCCCATCAACCACCTGCTCCACCACTGTCACCACCCGCCTGGTAGAGGTCGAGGAGGAGGTAGTGCTGTGGGATAATCAGAGGACGCATCATTGAGACTCACAGAGGATGTTGACTCCAAAGTGCTTACCAGTACTACTTATTAGAACTTACTGTTACTACATTCTTACTTACTTGATTCCTAACTTCTATGTCATGTTATAACCTCCACCCCTTCATTCGCAGTCTCACCTGCTAACTGCTTCTCCGTCCAACAGCCTCCTGTACTCAGCGATCTCCATCTCCAGTCTGGTCTTGATGTCCAGCAGCATCTGGTACTCATATCCTTGACGCTCCAGGTCGGCCCTCAGCTGCACCAGCTGCTCCTCCAGTGACGTCACCTGGTGGTCACGAGAGAGAGTTACAGGTGAAGTCATTCACCGCGGTGTCACGTCATCAGACTCACAGGTGAGCTTGTTCACGTCTCTCACCTGCATCTGGTATCCTGAGAGCTGCATGGCGTAGCGGCTCTGCGTCTCCGCCAGTGACGCCTCCAATGACGCTTTCTGTACAGGAAATACAGAAACTATCAAAATAAAGTCCATCCACGCTCGGCATCAGTCGGTGAGCGAAGAGGAAACCTCTTGATTTGTTTTGATTTCAAAAACTTCATATCTGCAGGAAGTAACAATATATTTATAAAAAAAATATTATATAAAGTATTTTGAATCTGAAGTATCTTGAATTTGTTCCCTTGGTGCTGTAAGAAATCAAATGGTATTTACCCAAGAAATATGTCGTTCAGTTCTCGACTTTATCAGCTTAAAATAACTTTTTTAAAAACTGTGTTGGGATTGTTTCTGTTGCCATGACGACTGCATCGACTCACCATGCCCAGCATGGACTGCAGCTCGATCTCCAGAGACTGCAGCGTACGTTTGACCTCCGTGATCTCTGACCTGGACGTCTGCAAGGTGACTGTCTGGGTCAACACCTCCTTATTTAGAGCCTCCGTCTACAGGACAAACACACACACACTGTTCAGGTACATGATACTCACACGTGAAGCTACAGGAAGTGATGTCACGGTGTTACCTTGGTATGGAACCACAACTCCAGGTCTTTTTGGTTCTTGGCGGCGATGGCCTCGTAGTGCTCTCTGATATCAGCCATGATCTTGGTGAGGTCAAAACCTGGAGCGGCGTCCACCTCCACGTGCACCTGACCGCTCATCTGGGCCCGCATGGCCAGCAGCTCCTAAACACACACACACACACACATGAGCCACGTATGGACCTTTTTCTATAGCGACAGTCCTGGATGTCGTTTTCACTCTGACTCACCTCCTCATGGTTCTTCTTGAGGAAGATCAGCTCCTCCTTCAGGCCCTCGATCTGCATCTCCAGATCAGTTCTGGCTAACGTCAACTCGTCCAGGACTCTCTTGAGCCCGGCGATGTCGGCCTCCACCGACTGACGCATGGCAAGCTCGTTCTCAAACCTGCAGCAGAGGAGACCGAGGATATGAGGGTCTTAATCTTAGTCTTTATCTCTGAGGGTCTTGGTCTTTCTCTCTGAGGGTCTTTATCCCTGAGGGTCTTTATCTCTGAGGGTCTTTATCCCTGATGGTCTTTGTCTCTGAGGGTCTTTATCTCTGAGGGTCTTGGTATTTATCTCTGAGGGTCTTTGTCTCTGAGGGTCTGGGGTCTTTATCTCTGAGGGTCTTTATCTCTGAGAGTCATGATCTTTATCTCTGAGGGTCTTTATCGCTGAGGGACTTTATCCCTGATAGTCTTTGTCTCCGAGGGTCTTTATCTCTGAGGGTCTGAGGGTCTTTGTCTCTGAGGGTCTTTGTCTCTGAGGGTCTGAGGTTCTTTATCTCTGAGGGTCTTTATCTCTGAGGGTCTCGGTCTTTATCTTTGAGGGTCTTTATCTCTGAGGGTCTGAGGGTCTTCATCTGTGAGGGTCTGAGGGTCTTTATCTCTGAGGGTCTGAGGGTCTTTATCTGTGAGGGGTCTTTATCTGTGAGGGTCTGAGGGTCTTTGTCTCTGAGGGTCTTTATCTGTGAGGGTCTGAGGGTCTTTATCTCTGAGGGTCTTTGTCTCTGAGGGTCTTTATCTGTGAGGGTCTGAGGGTCTTTATCTCTGAGAGTCTTAGTCTCTGAGGGTCTTTATGTCTGAGGGTCTTTGTCCCTGAGGGTCTTTATCTCTGAGGGTCTTTATGTCTGAGGGTTTTTACCTCTGAGGGTCTTTGTCCCTGAGGGTCTTTATCTCTGAGGGTCTTTATGTCTGAGGGTCTTTATGTCTGAGGGTCTTTATCTCTGAGGGTCTTTATGTCTGAGGGTCTTTATCTCTGAGGGTCTGAGGGTCTTTATCTCTGAGGGTCTGAGGGTCTTTATGTCTAAGGGTCTTTATCTCTGAGGGTCTGAGGGTCTTTATCTCTGGGGGTCTGAGGGTCTTGATCTCTTCAGACCCAACAAGTGCAGTCAAACAAAAACAAAAACACAGACACAAACTCTTTGTCATTAAAATTACTTTGTTACTTCCTGCTGAAGACGCAGATACAACTACTACAGCTCCTACTACTACAGGTACACATGCTCCAGATACTACTACTGCAGATACAACTACTACAGCTCCTACTACTACAGGTACACCTGCTCCAGATACTACTACTGCAGATACAACTACTACGGCTCCTACTTCTACAGGTACACCTGCTCCAGATATTACTACTGCAGATACAACTACTACAGCTCCTACTACTACAGGTACACCTGCTCCAGATACTACTACTGCAGATACAACTTCTACAGCTCCTACTACTACAGGTACACCTGCTCTAGATACTACTACTGCAGGTACAACTACTACAGCTCCTACTACTACAGGTACACCTGCTCCAGATACTACTACTACAGCTCCTACTACTACAGGAACACCTGCTCCAGATACAACTACTACAGCTCCTACTACTACAGGTACACCTGCTCCAGATACTACTACTGCAGATACAACTACTACAGCTCGTACTACTACAGGTACAACTACTAAAGGTACTAGTAACTACTACAGCTACTAGGTCCACAGATGTGGTAGTGAGGGGATATGTTTGCACTCACTTGGTCCGGAAGTCTTCGGCCGCCAGGCGGGCGTTGTCGATGCTGAGGTGGATGGCGCCGTTGGCCCGGGTTGCGGCCTGAATCTGGAGACATAAACAAAGAATAATGTCATCGTCGTCATCACCTGCTCTTATTGGAGGTTCGTCTTGCACCTGTCTGACATACATGAAGCATCCCTCTTCATATCAGTGTTACCTTCGCTGTGATGTCGGCGATGGTGGCGAAGAAGGCGCTGTAGTCTCTGGTAGCGGGGCCGACCCTGCTCTCCACGAACTGGCGGATTTTCAGCTCCAGCTCGCCGTTGGCCTTCTCCAGGGAGTGCACCTTGGCCAGGTATGTGGCAAGACGGTCGTTCAGGTTCTGCAGTGTGAATTTCTCATTGCCGATGACGCTGTCGTCCATGCCAGACATGCTGTGGCTGGAGGAGTAGCCCCCGCCGATGCCACCACCCATGGAGGAGGAAGAGATGCGGACCCCTGAGCCTCCTGCGCCACCGTGAACAGACCCAGATCTCAATGATGACAAGCGTCCGCCGCCGTAGCCACTGATCATGGAGCCGCCGGAGCTGGCCATGCTGGTCCTCATGGACCTGGAGGAGCGGGCTTGGAAGGACATGATGGATGCTGTGGTTCTGCTGCGGCTGAAAGGGCAGACTGGAGAGTGAAGAGCTGCAGGACTCTCACCTCCTTTATAGACCTGCTGCAGTCAAACAGCTGTCAATCATCTCACAGAGGGCGAGTGATGGCGGGCAGGTATGTGTGGGAGGCCTGGGTGTGGCGGGGGATGGTCGAGGAAGAATGCAGCTGCTAATCTGTCTAACTTGTGTGACAAAGATAAGTATCTCGTCAGTGTGCCAGGGGGAAGGTTGTACAGGGCCTCCGGGCGCCTGGCAACTTGTGGGTTGTAATTATCTGCTGGAACAGGAAGGTCGGTGAAACTCTCTGGTTTCAGGAACGTTGGTCAAATGTCAGATCACTTTGCAGAAGAACGTAGGCGTTGAGAAGATTATAGACGCTGCCAGTTAGAACTCGTCCTGTCACTCACACGTTTATTTTATTACTACTACTACTGCAACTATTACTACTACTGCAACTACTACTACTGCAACTATTACTAGTACTGCAACTACTACTACTACAACTGTTACTACTACTGCAACTATTACCAGTACTGCAACTACTACTACTACAACTGTTACTACTACTGCAACTATTACTACTACTGCAACTATTACCAGTACTGCAACTATTACTACTACTACTACTGCAACTATTACTAGTACTGCAACTACTACTACTGCAACTGTTACTACTACTGCAACTATTACTGCAACTATTATTACTACTGCAACTACTACTACCACTGCAACTATTACTACTACTGCAACTACTACTACTACTACTACTGCTACTATTACTACTGCAATTATTACTACTACGTCACCTACTACTGCAACTGCAACTATTACTACTACTGCAACTATCACTACTTCAACTACCAACTACTACTACTACTGCAATTACTACTACCTGCAACTATTAATGCAACTATTACTACTACTACAACCTGCAACTACTACTACAACTATTACTGTAACCATTACTACTACTGCAACTACTACTACTACTACTACAACCATTAATGCAACTATTACTACTACTACTACTGCAATTACTACTACCTGCAACTATTAATGCAACTATTACTACTATTTCTACTGCAACTACAACTTCTGCAACTGCTACTACTACTAGTATTACTACTACTACTACTGCAACTATTCATACTACCACTACTACTGCAGCTGGAACTATTTCAGCAACTTGTACAGCAGTAGACCACTACCACAAACAAGCATTTGTGTTGATGTGAGTATCTTTTATGTATTTGTAGTCATTATTACATCACAGATGTTTTTAGTCAATTAAATGTGATAAAAACATTTTATTTGAATATCTTCTGGCCACCATGTTTATGACTGCCTCTCCCCATTCCAGCCTTTGTTAAACACAAGGCCGGTTCAACGTGTGCGTCTGTCATCACGCCCTGATCTCCTCTGCAAACACACACAGTTCACATGCTGACAAAGGCGACAAACAACTGTTCACAAACCTGTTTCTACGCCCTGGAGGTGACCTTTCACCTCTCGCAGGACTCTCTACTCAGCGACTCTGCAGGACTCGTCCATCACTCACCTGGCCGGCCGTCATCAGATGATCCATCAGCAGCTGGCGTCCGGCACCTCGGATCAATCATCAGGTTGTTCAGGAGAGCACAAACTTGAACAGTTACATTCCAGCATCAACTAGCTTCTGTCAGAGCGACAGGGACATGTTCCAACTCTTCTGCTGTCGTGGCGTGTTGGTGCGTTCAGTCGCTGTGTGAGAACTTCAGCCACATGGTAGAACACTCAGGATTATAATCTGTAGATGTATAGATCAGCTGGCATCTAACAAAGAGCTGCTTTCCTCCTCTGACATGACCCGTCACAGCGCCTCTAGTGGCAACTGATGATGCAACACACCCCTGTGCGTTGTGGCTGTTTTCTGCTTGACGTAAAGGGACGTCCATGTTAAACACTCTGGTACTTCATTTGATCGTCCGTCTAGAACAACCTGCAAGCTGAGGTGGCTCCAGTTCTACTGTCATGTGCAGCTGAGACCCACAGAAGAAGAAAAAATGAGATGAGTGAAAAGATGAAGGGTCAAATGAAGGAACGTTTCCTGGATGAAAAGCTCAGTGACGGAGACACTTTCAGAACTTGCTCTTTCACTTCAAACCCAGAGGGGGCAGCAGATCCACCGTTGTATAAACAAGGAAATGCTAACTGTTCGCATTAGATGAGGGTCAAACTCATGTGTCGTCAGAAACTGTGACTAAAAGAAGAAGATATCAGTTTCCTACGTACTGTCGCGGGTCTGCACCGCCGCTGCTCCTTCACGCCACAGTGACGAGCTCCGGTGAGAGAGAGTCAGTTATGTTCTGTGACAGCAGCTTCTATGAGCAGAGGCGCGGCCCTGCAGCTGCTGCTTCTCGCTAGAGTGACAGTATTGCAAGCTTGTGTCAGTTCTTACAGCTGACCTTTCTAAGGTGAGGTCGCTTTCATCGCCGGGACCATCAGAATCAGAAAGCCTTTATTTGTCTCACGTTGGAGAAATTTACATTTTTACAGCAGCAAAGAGACAGTGAACACATTAAAGAGCATTTACCAAAAATTACAACAAGTACTAAGTAAAATGAATAAGTAAGTAAGTACGCTTTGATTGGAAGATTGGATCAGAATTGCACATTGTTATTGCACATAAGTTGTGTATGTTAGTTATTGCACATTTACAGCACAACACAGTATTGAAATGAAGACAGTGAGTCCTTGTGTGTTCACTGGGAACAGTTCTGATTAAAGAGTCTGACTGCTGCAGGGAGGAAAGACCTGCGGTATCTCTCCGTGAGACACCGAGGGTGAATCAGCCTATCACTGAACGAGCTGCCCAGGGATGTTAGAGTGTCCTGTAGGGGGTGGGACGTGTTGTCCAACAGAGATGACAGCTTGGACATCATCCTCCTGTCTCCCACCACCTCCACAGGGTCAAGAGGGCAGCCCAGGACAGAGCTGGCCTTCTTCACTAGTCTGTTCAGTCTCTTTCTATCCGCAGGGGCGCCTTCGGAAGTCCACCACCAGCTCCCAGGGTCTTTGGCACTGGTACCAAGCAGGACGTCTTCCACAGCTCTGGTACCTTCCCCAGCCTTAAGCTCAAGTGTTGAGGTCGGGGGAGGGTAATTCACATCCAGAGGAAGCAGTGGAGGTAAGTGGGCAGGGTCTTTACCGGAGAAAGGAATCAGTCAGTACGTTCCCATGGGGTAGTTTACCCGGTATCGCAATTACCTAAAACCACCCGCTGTGACCGCTGTAGCGCTTTCAGCAAGTGACAACGAGTCGTTTGGCTGCGGTGAGAGTAGAAGAAGAGCAGTGAGAGTAGAAGAAGTGCGCCGTCAGAGCTGGTGTCCGTGCCTGCAACGCCTCTGACAATGCAGGTGGTCAGAGGATCAGAGAGGCACTTACAAACTTGTGACCTTACCACTTACAGTAGATCTTAACAATTTGGGTTCGGGACAACGCCACCTGGTGCCTTTCACACCAAGATATATTTTAGATTTAAACTGCTAGATAGTTCATTTAAGGCAAACAGGTTTCTAGCAATACACAGAATTAAATTGACAGAGACGTGCTTTCAA
>CAAKHC010003198.1:0-19992 GCA_901007825.1 Macroramphosus scolopax | reverse complement strand
AAACACACACAGACACACACAGACAGACAAACACAGACACACACACAGACACACACAGACACACAGACAAACACACACACACAGACAAACACACACAAACACACACACACACACACACACAAACACACACACACACACACACACACACACACACACACACACACACACACACACACACACACACACACACACACACACACACACACACACACACACACACACACACACACACACACACACACACACACACACACACACACGAGTAGTCGGCAGCCAGCCAATCAGCACCTGGGGAGCAGTTTGGAGTGATATAGCCCCGCCCACATTTTTCCTGCTGGTCCCAGTGATGCTTTCAACAGTTTGTATAGAAAAATTCCTCTGTTATATTATTGGTCTGAAGCCTTTGCATCCTTGTTATTCCTTAATTTAAGGTACAGCCTTTAAAAGTCTTCACAAATGGTAAATGATGCATTTATACCGAACATGTCCTCACATCTGTTAGTAGAAGCTGCTCTGCCAAGCTGCTAACACACTCACACACATTCATTCACAGCAGTTAGGAGCTCGGTGTCTTGCTCAAGGACACTTTGGCACTGTGGAGGAGCCAGAGTGGAATGAGGAAAATACCTCCTGAGCCACAGCCAACTCACGAAAGATTGGCTCTGCTAGTTTAATTCAAAGAAACCGAAGGCAACTCAAAGAGCACTTACGTTGAAACGTATTCAACCCGGTCATTTTGACAGTTTCATCACAATAACCTTACTTATTTAATTTCCTTGCGTTCTTCAGGGTATCTTGGTTACACCAGTGGCTTTTCTCTATCCTGCATGGTCTTCTTCCTCTCTGTGGTGAGTCTGTGGTTCATCGTTGTTTATAGGACTATCTGCTGTTGTCAAGGTGCAGGTGGCACTGGAGTTCGAAGCCAATTACCTCGATGTTTTATCAGCAGATAACAACTCTACATGAGCATGCATGCATAGAAATGGACTTCATATATACAGTGGAAGCCTTGTTCACATACATTCATTCACCGATGGTGTGGGACGCCATACAATGTGCCAACCAGCTCATCAGGGGCGAGGGTTCCTGCTCAAGGACGCTTGGAGGAACCGGGGAATAGAACCTTAGTGTATATGACTTCCAACTGCGACCATGACACTTCATGAAGTGATTAATGCACTTATCGTAGAGTAGAACTTAAATAAATGTTTCTTCTCATTACTAGCTGTGTGCTAGCAAAGGTAGCGTTTATTCTAAATTCTCAAATTCTCTTTCTCTATAACATCAGGTCATCTACAAGAGATTCAACATCCCTTGTCCTCTCGAAGTGTTTGGCAACTATTCTGTCAGCGTCGCAATCGAAGAGGACACATGTACCACCAAATTATTCACTATCAACCAAGAGGTTAGAAATTAGCTTAATATTATTTACATTTGAACTTTCATTATTATGGAGGCATCATGTTCATGTTTGGAGATCATGTACTTCTGTGAAAACTCTGCTACTGTATTTGCAGACAGCGTATGCCATCCCCATCCTGGCATTTGCTTTTGTCTGTCACCCTGAAGTGCTTCCCATCTACACTGAACTGAGCAAGTAAGATGCAGACATGAATAAAATCTCCACATACACAGCTTGCATGAACAACGTCAAGGAATCTTTCAAGTGAAAAATCTCTACTGACTGTGTCTTCCCAGCTTCTGTGTGGGAGATCTTCTTTGATCTCTTCTTTGATGTCCTAGCAACAGGTTTAGAGAGCTTCAATCTGCCTGTATGCAGGATCATGGCTTGGTCCGAGTGGGCCGGTGCAGCATGATTGGTGCTGCTTACCGTGGTGTAACAGTGATCCAGAATGTTCTTCTCTCTGGTTGGACATTTAACAAATAGTCTGTCCTTTGATAAAGTCCCCAAGGACAACAGCAAACTCACGGGGTGAGTAAAAAGGTTTGCAGATGTCTATGAAGGATTCAAGAACAGGAGGACAATGTTGCAGAATCACTGTCACGTTGATACACCAGCCACTGTTCATGTAGAAACAGATTCCTCCTGCCAGCTGCAGCACCGAGTCTGGGATCGGTCCACTCAGCCACGTCTCCATGAAGCACAAAACGGAAGATGAGGAGAATCTCCGTGTTCCCAACAGGAGCTGAAGTTCGTCCATCTTGTTTGCGAGTGAAGGCGCAATGGAAAGAAGTGTTCCCGGTAACGGAGAGCGAAGTCCGCACTGGCGGAGGCGCACGGGCACCAGAATATTTGGATGTAAAACTGCAAGCAAGCTTGCCTAAACTTCACACAGGGTTTCCTCACAACCAAACCACAGCAAAATAACAGAATGCATCCAGTTTGACATTTGGACACTGTACTATTCTCATGTGGTGAACCTATGAAATGTCAATAATCATTCTTTTTTATTATTGCAATGTAATAAATGCGTAATGTCGTCATCACAACTTCATCCAGGAGTAGTGAGGAACCTGCAGTGAATTAGCTGTTGACCGTTTCGGCTTCAGTGAGTCTCATCATCACCATCATCTGTGTGGCTGCTGGAACATATCTGACGCTGTCTGGAAAATACACTGATTGCATGAAACATCTGTCTATCGCCAACAATCACAGTCCAACATCAAACGCAAGGGACAAGATATCTTTTCCACCATACTGTTCGTGGCTGCAGCTGCATCTACTCTAGACTGTTTAGGAGCCGCCATTATTGTTTTTATACGGACACCTGCTTCTCGCTGTCATCACAACTAAGCTAATGCTGATTGGTGGACAGAAACACAACTCCAAATGTGTGTGGAAATAAACAGCCATTTATCTACTCCTAAGCCGGTGATATGTTAGTGTTGTGTTCAGTTATCAGTAAATGCAAGTCACTCTTCATATCATGTACTGAGATACCAAACATGTCTGCCATCTTGTTCCCCTCAAGCCCAACCAAGAGAAGAATGCAGAATATTGGCAATGTTTCCATTCTTGGCATGTTCATCATGTACTTTCTGACCGCCACGTTCGGCTACCTGACCTTCTATGGTGAGAACAACGTATTTTTCAGTCAGCTGCAAATCATGCATGAGTTTGATCTGACAGTGAGGTGTCTCTTGTATTTTTTGTGTGCAGAGAACACTGAAGCAGAGCTGCTCCACACCTACAATAAAGTGGACCCCCTGGATACCCTGATTCTGTGTGTTCGACTGGCCGTGCTGGTGGCCGTCACCCTGACTGTACCTGTGGTGCTTTTCCCTGTATGAACACGTCTGTCCTTGAATCACACACCTGTCACTGACCTGAAATGTTGTGTTGTTTAAATAATGAGCACCAGCATGTAGATCCTGGTCTCCGAGGAAGGCCAGAGTTGTGTCATACGTACTAATTCATTCAAAATTATTTTGCTTTATGCTTTTTTAACATTTGTTAAATTACCATCATTAATCCCAACACACTGGTAGATGGGCGCTATTTCAAAGTCAACCAAATTTAAGTTATTAAACAAAGATGGCTGATAAAATGACATTATAACCTTGAGTTTGTAAAGAGGGAAATTACAATAGTGCCGTGATATTGGATGCACAGTTCTTTTGTATTCTAGTGTCCTTATGTACGCTTGCTATATTTCTTTGTTCCTGTCAGATCCGTCGAGCCCTCCTGCAGCTTCTGTTCCCGGGGAAACCTTTCAATTGGCTCTGTCATATCGGCATCGCGGTGTGTCTGCTGTTTGTCGTCAACCTACTGGTCATCCTGGTCCCCAACATTCGAGACATCTTTGGCATCACTGGTAGGACATTAAACTTCCAAATGTACACTGAGGGTTACTTGTTCAATCCTGAGCAAGATACTGAACCCCCCGAACGCACCTGAGGAGCAGATTGGTGCAAGACAGCCTCTATCATCAGTGTATAGACGTATGTGTGAGTGAGGCCACACCGTAAACGGTCTTCTTTGTATTCAGGGGCAACCACGGCACCCAGCCTGATCTTCATCCTTCCTGGACTCTTCTATATCCGTATTGTCCCCACCGAACAGGAGCCCATGAACTCAAGACCAAAGATCCAGGTAGGTTTCTTGTGTGGAGTTCAGATCCATGTATTGTAATTGGATTTAGAAACATAACCAAAGAATGACGTGTCGTCTTTTGGGATTTTCAGGCTGCATGTTTCACAGCACTGGGCTTCATATTCATGACTATGAGTCTAACATTCATCGGACTTGATTGGATGAGCGGCGAAAAACGGAGTCTGGGTGGACATTAAAAGTGCATTCTCCGAAGCCCTACAACAACAAACACCTATCTCTTCCTCCTCTCCTACTCCACTAGGACATGAATCAGACAATGTGTTCTTCCAGAGTGGTGAGGAGCCGAGTGTGTCCTGTCACCCAGCTCACATGTACCAACAGCACTCAGCACAGGTTGTTCATCGTAAAGAACTCCTACATGTTGACAGTGGAGCCCCTCACCCACCTCGACCGTCTGCCTTCACAGAGCGTTTTATTTGGTATCATGTCAGCAACAGCAGAAGCCAATTGGGAACATTTCTAAATGTAATAGTAAGTTTAATTATTGTGAAGTTTGATGGATATTTGGTTTGTGCTTAATAAAATCCATCGTGAAATAGCGCTTACTATTCCAATTATCTCTTCTTATCAGAGAACTCCACTATGTCAGGGGAGGAAACAAATGCATTCAGATGATTCAGTTCAGTTTATGTTAGATTTGTTTTTCAATTCTGCAACAGGAAAAAAAATGAAAGTTCAGTTTTAAGTTTTTAAAAGTGTTAACCAATTAATTTGGTATAACTGTGATGTATGTTTATTCTAGACTACACATGTTTAATAAAAATCCACCAAAGATGAAAACTGTCAATTTGTTGTTTTTTTTAAATATTATTTAATTATTGTATTAACCATTACAAATACATTTTACAAATATAAGACCATAGTATGGAATTTAAAGACGCACTCAAATAAATGAGGTTTTACTGGCATTTAAAACCTTTTTGCTTTTGTTTGGATAACAACTGGATGAGGCACGTGTTAACTACAGTCGGTTGTCTTGAAACACCCGACAGAAACATTTAGCACACATCAGAGAAAACCAATACGAGGTCAGACAGAAACATACTGTGATTACACCAAACAGAAGTGGAAGGGCTTGTGGGGCACTTAACAAGTGATGAACATGTCTGGACACATTTCCTTTGATCAATTATTGCAGCTTTTTGTGACACATGAAATAATTGAAGTCGGCTAACTGTCAGTTGTATCGAAAATTACCTCAAATTTGCTTATGATTTCTTCTAACATTGGGATCGCATGATTCACATAAACAGAAGGCCAAAAGTATTTACAGGAGCTTCAATTCTATCTAAATGTGAGAAGTGAATGTACTGTAACAGAGACAAGGCAATGTGCTGTCAACGTTAAATAGAGTGGAATAACGGAGCAGTGTGGGAAGAACTTCTCAGTTGTCAGTGAGCTTTGTGAGCTAATGAACTCTCCTGGTAAATACAGCTGCCAGCTTGTTCCACTATCATCATCCACTTGCCATGATAGCTGCTTCTACTGTGTGGCATTAATTAAGACATACGGTCTAAAAACGGAGGGTCCAATTGATGAGTTGCGTGCACTCCTTGTCATTCAGGATAACATAGTACATTCAGTTACATATAGTGCAACTCTACATTATTGTCTTATACACACACACACACACACACATGCTGTAGGACTGTTGGTCCACTCAGTACAATAAGCTGCTCTTTAAGTTTGTAAGGCATCTTTATTGAAGCTGGTACCTTCTATACAATAATACTTTGCTGATGGGGCAGGGCAACATTATTAATGAACCACATTCAAATGTCATTCACTCAAAAAAACTTAGCTCAAAGTGATAAAAAGGTGAAACATGGTGGGAATATTTCCTGTATTAAAAATTACAAGTAGAAGAATTGATATCAATCAAGATATGTTCTGACACATCAATATGAAAGACTACACTTAAAGTCCTGACAGCACCATCTGCTGCCCTTAGTTGCTTGATTTGGTTATGGTAGGCCACCGCCAGTGGACGGACCCTCACAGCAGACAGAAGTGTGAAATGAAAAATTTAAAGAATGTTGCATTAAAATGTTATATAATTACCTATGGTACAAAAATCTTTTCATATTTTTAAATTAAACCAGGTCCCCTATCTTACCAAAGGGTGGTATAAATGAACAGCAAGGTCTTCAGTCTAACAACAGGAGGCAGCACAAGGTGAAGTACGGTTCCATCATCCTTCTCTGACTTTGGCAGCGAGTGCAGTGTTCTCCTGTTTCATCGCCTTGCAGTCCTCCAGAATCCTCTCAAGATTCGCCACAGTTTTGTTGCCATTTTCTGTCTCAATCTGTGGACAAGTTGTTTTACAATCAAAGTTAAATAGAAACTGGGCTGTCAATCTGTGAAAGAAGTGAAATTTAAAAATAAAAAAACATGTATTCACTATAATCTAGAAAAACAGGAAGAAACACATCAATTTAATTTGTGTCTCATAGATTTAATGATGGTTTACTGTTAGCTTAGCACATAGAAGAAGAGCAGAGGGAAACTGTACAAAGTCTGTTGTTGCTAAAGTAAAGCTGCAATCCAGTACCAGTGTTTCTTAACATAACCCTTTCTATTTCTTAAACGATAAAATGGGAACTCCTTTATGTAATTGCAGACTTTTGATATGAGACAGAAAATACAAAAACATGAAAAGACTTGCCCAGACCATGAACCTCTTCTAAACTCACAACAAACCAATTGAATTTAAAGATGACTGTGTCACTCACAAACAAGTCCTCCATGTCTCTTACTGAATGGTAAATGACATATTTATCTAACACCATTCTCCCTTAACAGTAATCAAAGCGCTTTAACATGTTGCCATACTTAATGTATCCAGTCATTTACAATTGCTCAAGGATGCTTCAGCACGATCTTTGGAGGAGCCGGGGGTTCAACCACGAGACTTCTGAATAAAAGATGGCCAATCTGCCTGCTGTGCGATGCCACCCAATCTAATTTGACATGCTTTTAATTGATCTTTCTTAATAACGGTAAATCATGTTTTCGTCACCTGCCAGATTTTGCTAACTTATAATTCACCAAGAAGAAGGGATGGGAACAACCACAGAGATGCAATTCAATGCATGACAATATTTGTCTTGCACGAGCATGAGCCCCAAACGGCAACCAAAAGTGTGAAGGATATACAGCAGGCAGCGACAGAAGTGTGAGTGCATAATAATGTCAATCTTGGGCTCACAATCACATGTCACCAGAGGAGCACGGATGACTGAGCTTAGGCAACGGGCCTTCTGATTATGTCCACGGAGGATTGTGCTGGAATCTTAGCTGATTTCTGCTGCTTGTGCCGTAGGCAGGACGCCCGGGTGAGCAGACAGCATTGATGAGAGCAGTCTGCTAGGCAGGCAATCATTTCATCCCAGACCCACTTTGGCCTACTTAAGCCCAGGAAAGGCTGTCAGATTGGACTCCACGTAGGAGCAGGAGGAAAATGACTCTGCAAACACCATCACCTTGATGATGGGGACTCATGTTGAGACCATCACTGTTGCCATAACGTAATTTACACACAGTGTGGTCCTTTCTGATGTCATGGGAAATGTGGCGACATAAGGTACCGTCTGAAGTTGTCTGACAACACAGTCGGTTCTCTGTGGGCAGAGAACGTCACCACACTGAGAGAGGGAGGGCAGATAGGATGAACCCATATGGAAATCCATGGATGGAATAGAGAGGAGCTGTGCAATGCAGACTTAACATGCAATGTGACTGCGGAAAGAGATTCAGGACGGCAAAACTCATAGCAGGGATGGAGCGAGGCCTGTCTGGCAGTAAACAAACTTTTCTCGTCGCACATGTTAACTAATTAGAGTGTTTGATTTTTATTTATATCTGTCTGCAAACTGCATGTTACAAGCTAACAATGATGATCACTATATTAGGGAAGCCAAAATAAAGCCACACTCTTGACTGGAATATAGTCACGTACCTGGTATTGATTTATATAGATTTTCTCGTCTGCCTGTGGGTAGCAACGCTATTCTGAAACCACTGATATTTCGTTTAACAACCTAAAATATTTGGTGTATCTGAATCAATTAAACAGAAAATACTACCTGCTCCTCCAGGTCTCGAATCTCTCTCAAGATTGTGCCAGTGTCTTCGATTGTTTGGATCAAGTGATTGCAGTTCTATAAAAATAATCCAAAAAGATGTTGAGATGCAACGAAAACAGATCAGTTGAAATGTAAGAAGTTAGAAAGATGATGTTTGTCTGTACCTCATGTAGGGCAGCCAGGTACTTGTAGGATTTGCGGACGGACTCGTCTTTTTTGGCGTCCTACCAGGGATGAAAACATTAAGAATCAATACATTAAAACTGCTTTTACCTAATACACAAATATATACTGTACTTAAAACATTTAAGAATCTAAAAAGATTTCAGAGCACTTAGTTTGGATAGAAAACAATTTCTTTCAGATTACACTTACCTCCAAACTGGTCGGTTCTCCAGTTTTTATTGGAGTTATTATAGTCGTTCAATGTACACTTTGTAGCTCTCAGGACAAATGCTTTTACTTCTTATTCCAATGATAGATACTGATTAGAATAGTTAGAATCTGTCCTCATTTACACCTCAGCTTTCTTTGTACATTCTTTAAATGGGACACTTTGAATGGTTATAATAGTCTGTGTCCCCTTTTAGACACACAACAATGGTCTGTTTCTGGCCAGGATGAAGTAAAAGAAAACTTCCTGCATTAAAATATTGCCTGAATATTCCTCAGAGGGTCTTTTATACTGAAAGCTTGGAAGTCATCAACATAATCTGGAACACCTTTAGAAATTATTTGCATCAACTTTCAAAGGTCCATTTACTTCCATTGTTGTAGAAAAGTTTTTCATTTTTTCATCCCCAAAAGAGACTTTTTATAACTGACATTTACATGGTATTCAGTTTTTGGTATTCTTAATTTCAAGTAAAGAAATAATAGTCCGACATAATTTGTTTAGCAGATCATACAACAATGCTGAAATCAAAATGAATCTAGCATGGAGCACATTAATTTATCACTCTATGATAATTGAGTCCAAAGATACTTAATCCTCCATTTAGGGCATTTTGGAGCCAAACAGTGCAGCAGTGACAACAGTACTGAATTCAAACTGTGCTATTAACAGACCTTAAAGACCAGCTCATCAGTCACTGCGAAGGTTCTATCCAGTTTTCCTGTCAGGTTGTTGATCTCTTTCTGCAGTTCCTTAGTGTCCGACAAAATCTGCAACAAAGTCAACACAGTATTGATGAGGAATGATGAAGGTGATCCACAGCACATGTGCTTCATTGTGTGGTTCATTCCCCCATGATGAACAACTGGTAATAAACTAACAAAAGTTGACGTTTTCTTGCAACAGCACAGTTGAATTCGTATCATTTGGCCGGTATGTTAGTTATTTTCATAGAATATATTTTATTTGTGGAGCAGTTGCAAAGACGTGGGGAGGGTTGAGCTCACGAGAAACACTGCTTCACGGATAGCATAGATATTTTGCTCATTTTCAGACTACAATTTGAAGCCTTTAGCCTCAATAAACACTGAAATAAAAGGCTTTTATTCAACTTCTTTAATAACGTAGTAGTCCTCCCCAATACCTAAAAACACATGCTGATGTGGAAAATAAGTGGGATTCCCTTTGAATCTCAGAACCCAAGGACCATAGAAATGAATAGATTTCACAGCTTCAAACTGGTTGCACCATCACTCTCCACTGCTGTGCAGAGGACATATTTATAGCAGCAGACACTCACTGGCCACTTGAATAGGAACTCCTGTGCAATGCATTGCAACCCAATACAACAGCTCTGCAATTAATTCTTCTACGAAGTTGATCTTTTTTTTTTGTTACTATTGATACTATGTCGTGTTTATTATCTAGTTATAGTGGGTGGTGGTGTTCTACACGTTGAGTAGTACACTAGCGTTGAATGTATTATATTGGAATGCCTTTTTTATACCTCACCGTCACAAGTATGTAAATGGGGTAGCCAAAATATTAGCAACACCTCTTAATTTAATGAAGTCCAGTTCAACACCACATTAAACAACAACCTTAATAATACTACAACCCAACAACAGTATAGTTCAATTAATTAAATTAAAACCTCTGTGTGACAATCACAATCGAACATTTTTTTTTTTGTATTTTTTTTAGCTGTTGTTTAGGATCACTTTAGGGTTCATTTCCGAACATTTTCAGAACATATGAGGACTGACAAACATCTCTATTATTAGAAAATCTCAAACATGTCCCATTAAAATCCATTGTGCTTGACTTTTGAAATTACCTTTGTAATTTCCTCCTTCTGCTTCTTGATGTTGCTGACAATCTCTAGAATCCTCTGTGTGTACGCGGCCCGGGAAGCATCCTGGGTGAGACTTTCTAACTCCGTAACCTTCGTTAGAGGAGGACAGGTACTATCACAACTGTGAAGCTCACATTAAGTAAGTAAATGCAACTGAGTTTAGTGTCAAAATGAGTGAAAAGATCACTGGAATATACAGGTGCTAAAACAGATAAGACTTAGGATTTTCTGCATTGCTATAAATAAAGATCCAGTTCACTCTGATACCAGCTGTTTGTATATTTCTTCCTTCTTCTTGGCCTCCTCTGTTGACAAACGGATTTTGTCATGCAGAGACTTGATTTCAGACAGCTTTCTAGATGATTCCATCTGAGAAAATTACAGAGGAATTACCAGAATCAAAATGTGTGTCACTTGAATAAATGAAGTTATCCCTCTGTTATTCATACTGTACATACTTACATCCTGATTACTGCGAATTTCTTTGAGTCTGCGGTGCTCTTCAATGAGTGGAGCTCGGTGTTTCTCCCACTGAGAAGCCAGGTTCACCACCCGATTGGCACTGGCCTCAACGAGAGCCTGCGGGAAGAACACAGAGGTTTCCACTGAATCTGACGGCCCTGCTGAGTTTGATTGAATGACAGATCTCAGTCATTTCTCCTACCTGGAGCTTCACCAGGTTGTTCTCAGCGTCTGGCAACAGGTGAATTGTTTTCTTCTTCAACTGTATCTTTTCCCGTTCCTCACCGTTTCCCAGCTCTCGCTGCTTCAGCTCATCCAACACCTAAACCAAAATACATGACAGGTGCAGATTAAGAATCCATTTAGCTCTTTCAGGACATTTGACTACATCTTTCCAGCATTACTGGAAATTAGGAAGATCCATGACGGATTCAGATTTGATACTTTTATCGACTTAAGTGTTGATTAAATATCTATATCAGGCCTTCAACAGTTTCCTCCTCTCTGACTTGACTCATTGTTGCAAGTTTCAAGCAGCACAGACATTGTTTACAATATGTAACCATCAGAAAAAACATTCTGGTATTAATGAAATGGATTGCTAAGCCCCTTGGAAATGATCGTCCACTCCAAGGTGAGATGGACAGCACCAGCTGAGAGGCTGCTAGCTGAAGGTTTTCCATACTGGTCTTTGCTGGTGATAATCAGAATCAGAGTTTTGTGGACCTATACAAAACAAATGTTTTTCACATTTTCACACTTATTTTTATTCACTTGCAAAAACACAAAGTAAAGAATTGATGGGCATATTTACACTATGAACTTTGCCAATTTGTTCTGTGTGCTACAACAGTAGAGGTGGCGATGTAGTGCTAAAACTAAACACTATCTTTAGAGCCGTGAACCTGTGGAGGAGTGGGACAACATTCCGCAAGCCTCAATCAATTCATTCTGTATGGGGATAAGCAATGGATTGGAAATACAAAGAGGTAGTTACACATGTGGCTAAAAGGGAAACTCTGAACACTGACCTCCTGTCTATCAGTGACTGCTGGTGTTCTGGTAGATATTTTCTGGTGTATCTTTTTTCTTACATATAGTTGACTTCATGTACTTGCATTATTTGGTTTAACTCTTTGAACCATAAGTTAATCAAATATTCATGAATCTCAAGTGATGCCTTTATATTTTTGTTCAGTGTACAGTATATACTGTATTGTGTTTGACATCTGTGCCTTCTGGTTCAGAAGACACCAGCCTCCATGCAGTTGTTCTGACTTTCTGCCTGGCTGGCAGCATCCAATACAGGTGTGTTGGTGAAATCATTTAGCTGAGAGGTACATTGGTGTGTATGTTACCTGTGCATTTGTGACATTCATGTGCTTCATTTCTGCTGTTAGCTGCTCCACATCACTGCAGAGCTGCTGGAACTGCTGCTGCAGTGCACCCAGCTCTTCCTGCTGACTGAGCTGGTTATCTCCTTCTGACTGGCGCCCAGCAGGGATGGAACTGTTTATTTTCGCCGCCTTCTGTATCACACACATACGTACAAACAACACTGATATTTCTTAGCTCTTAATAAAATTCACATTATCTTATTTGCCTTTGAGTGGTACGTACCTCTGTGAAAGTGAACTTCTGTGTGTGGGTGAAGTGGGAGCCCTTGGTCAGGACGTGGTCAGGAGGGGCAGAGCCTCTGAAAGCCTGCAGTAGCTCAGACAGGTCAGAGGTGGAGCGAAGACCGCCAAAGGCACTTTCAGGACAGGGCAGTGTGGCAGACCGCAGCTGCTCTTCTATGCGTTTACGCAATCGAGTAAGTTTCCTGGCCCTGTAGTCCTGTTCAGAAGGAGAAGCTCATTCAACGAGGACTGTTCGATAATAGACACCTTTACTGGTGTCTACACCATGAAATAAAACTAAAACCTTTGACTTCTGCCAGATATAACCAGCTGTCTTCCTGACCCGTTTCGTAAAATGTTAATTTCTCCGGAATAAATTCAATCACTACATGTCACAACTTACTCATGAGCAATATTTTGTTCCTTTTTGGAATTAAGATAGTTTAACACAATTACTCAATGACAATGGAAACATCTTGCTTGCTTGTTATGTGCTTTGTCAGACTCCTTGAAACTTGAAAGCTTTTCGTAAACACTGAATTGGTTTTATCTTTGTTGTTGACCAAAAGGCTCATCCTGTCAATCCCTCATCAAACAACATGAAGCTGAATGTGACACTAATAGTTTTCACTTTTCTCGTTTTCTTTATCTTTGGAAGTTAAAGTTTGATTTGAATAATTATTGACATTGTGTTCTCATGAAGAACACAATGTCAATAATACACAATGTACATTTTCAATCCCAGTTAATCACGAGTAAAATAGAGCTTACACTGCTTCACATTAAAAGAATCCACTGGTTCCAAGCACATAATCTCTCTGGCCTACTTGGGCTGAATTCCTGTTGGACACTGTGACGGAGCAGACTGAGTAATTAATGTTACTGTTACAATGTATTGTTTTCTTTAACTTGTTGATTCTCCGTCCCACAGAAGGTGCACATTCTGAGGTGACGGAGAATCTAAATTGCCTTGTTTGTGTTTGGTTGCCAGGGGCTGCAAGGGGAGGCTGCCTGAGGCCTGGTGGGTGTGGCGCCAGGAGCCGAATGATTGCACATGGGAAACAGCTTGGGTTAATCACAGAAACACGGTGATTGGGTAATTGAGACATGGGTGGGGTTTAGATAGAATATATAAGGGAGTTTGAGGGAACAGATCAGGGGAGAAGTGTGGCCATGATGACGAGAGACGGACGTCATACCTTGTGGGTTCCTGTTTTGTTAAGTTTTGAGTTTCTGTTATTTTTGTCCTTTTTGGTTTGTTCACCTAAGTGGTCCGGTTTGGCATTAAAATAATTTGATTTAACTTGAAAGCCTGCCTCCTGGTCCTGTTCCTGCCATCGCAAGTATTATTTTCACTGACAATATACCGACCTACAATCCCACATGGTAACAGACACATGGATATCTTTACTAATGAAAGATGAATTTTAATTCTTGGCATTTTATTTTTATGTTGGGAATACATTACTTGTAAAATATGTATTCTTATTACAAAATGCTTAGTTATGCTTATTTACTAATACTTATGTATTGGTAAGTAAGGATTAATCTACTAATCAGAAAAGATTTGATAGATGAATGAATAAAAAATAGTTAGTTACAGCTTTAGACAAAATACCTTTTCTTTGTTACAATATTGGCTTTTAAGTGATATTTCACTGCTATTAATACCATTTCATGTGAAGGCATCTAGTTGTTTTTTCAGGACACTGCATAATTGTCTGAAAGTCACTTGATCAAAACAATTTTAGATTGCATTCAGGATACATGACGTGAGCGGGATCACTTGCCTGAGGTGTGAGGCGAGACAGGAGTCCCTGACTGTTCCACTCATTGTCCCACTCCTGAGCAGCGCTCAGGTCAGCCGTGTGCTGCTCCAGTATGGATGCCATCACAGAGGCATGATGGGAGGGCTGGGCAGTGACAGGGGGAAGAATATCCTGCTGGTAGGCTTTCATCTCTGAAATCAAGACGCATGCATTTTATTCCAATTTCTTCAGCATGTGTCCTCTGACAAGAAATGAAGACAGTGATTTCACCAGAAACTTCTCAACTGAACATACCCCAGAAAGTACATGGTATACATTGACACAGTATGTGTATTCTTTGACCTCTCAGGACGCCTTTATACACTGTCCCAAATGTTTGGATGGAACTTGTGTATTCTGCACCAAGTTGCAAAATGTCTAAAAAAATCTAAGAATTTATCTAATTGAATGTCTTTAATTCAAAATGAAATAACTAGAGGTATACTACTAAATTGTCATTATTTTTGATATACCTAGCTACTGCTTGCTACTAAACAGGAGCTACTCTTGCTTGCCATTTATTTATATAAATTTGTCTCCTTTTGCCTTTTTCTGTCTGTAAATATGAGTTTGTTATCAATGATCCTGCCAGATCTCCTTTAAAAATTAGATTTTTTTTTAAACTAAAAAGGAATCTAAATTAAAAATCCTGCTACCTAAATCTAATATTGTACCTTCATATGGGTATTATAAGTGAGTTAATTATGAATTATTACTGAAAATTGTATCACCATGTTTAGGAAAGCTGCTAAACATTTGGGGCAAAAAAACAAGTTAACTCATGCGGCATGACTGTGCGGCGAATGTGTACCTTGCAGTTGTTTCTTCCCTGGATCTTTAGTGCAGTGTGGTAAACTGAGGGGCTGCATTTGGAAGCTGTGCATTGCTCCTAGAAACTAAACAAGGAAATCTTGTCAGAAATTAGGCTTGATCAGAGACTTGCAAATATTTCCAGTCCTTTTTCCAAATGTTATTCTTTGGCAGTTGGGGCAGGCATCAGTTTTGGTTCTGTGGACATTTTATCGTATACAAGTTAACATCATGCATCCACAGTCTGACATCCGAGGTCACAATGATTCATAAACCAAGGAAGGTCATCAAATCCATTTCATGTCCCTTCATCCTTATCATCTGCTGGTATTGTTCCATATCAATTAATTGGGTTGCACATTTAACTGAGCCAATTGATTCACTACAATTTCTGAAGTCAAAAACTAATAATCCACTAATGTTTCCATAACAGCCCCCCCTCCCCCCAGACACTGAATTGCAACTTTAAAGAGTTTACTTGTGTTTCACCATGAAGAGGCAATCTGCAGTTTGGAGGCAGCCAAGAAAAAGCTAGCTGGACTTTAATGGCAGCAGCAATGGCTCTCTGGAGGACCACAGATTTGCCTGCAAGAAGAGAAGACAGTGTTGGCCAACTCATTGTCATATTAATGTAATCTTAAGAAAGTGAAGTTGAAAAGTAGCTTCAGTGGACAACAGCATTTCCTCAGTTCTGCAAAGAATTACCTTGCAGTATTGTTTTAAAATGATATGACATTTGACATTATGACAGCTACACGCCACTGTTGTACGGCCTCTGTTGAGGTACAGGCGATAGGTAACAATGTTGCAATACCAGAACAATATGTCATTCTTGGCATACATGCAAAAGTAAATGCTTTTGCTGCTGCACGCACACTAGGAGAAACTTGATAAACTGTAATGACTGACAAACTGATGACCTCTGTACCTGTTGGCTGGTCTGATGCCTCAGCACCTTCCCTGGGCAGTTTCTCCACTAAGAACATGAGCAGAGAGCGAATTTCTGGCTCGTTGCTATACAGAAAGGTCTGGTAGCCTATCTCTCCTTTATAACCAATATCCTGGAAACCAACAGATTAACATGTTAGAAGTGCATCTGCAGGACCTATGTTGTCACAGTATGACCACATCTGTCCTCCAATATGATGAGCATGCATATATTGATACCATTTTAGAACGAGTGATCTGCGTCAGCAACACAAAAAAAAGATATCTGATTGAAAAAAAAACATTTTTCACAGGTGAAAAATGTAATCCTTAAATCAAATTGAATCACCTCAGCCTGGTAATATGATTTTAGCCTTAAATGAGCCATTTTGCATATTAAGTACTTATTTACTTGTACTAATTATGTAAAGAATCAGCTGATATGTCTATCAGAATTGTTTATTCCCAAACATCTACATCAGCACAAAAACTCAAGAATCCGTCAGGCTCTGATTAAAACTCCAGTCACCTTGTTGACTCCATAGGCTACATCTCTACCCTCTCATTGAAAAGCAAATATGCAGTTTGGGTCAGAACTTACCTGACAAGCCTGTGCCAGGCTCATGCCCACTCTGAAGCGGGCAGACATGCCTGGAGGGAGGGAGGTTGGCAGCGCGCTGCCCAGGCCTGGATCGATCACCCGGATACATCTGACCACCGCCTCCACGATTAGCTCACTGCTAAACCCTTTGATGCTGTCGACCTCCTCACTCACCTCTCTGGACGTGACACACAAATACAAAAACTTAGTTACTGAAACAAAGACTGATACATACAATTCAATGGAAGCTCACAAACTTAAACCCACGCGCGTCGGATCATGTGACAACGACTGTCTTGCTGACATTGTTAACTAGCTAACCTTAACGCTAAATGAATGGTTCTGAATGATCTGTTGCTAACCGTTCATCGTAAAATTAACCACTGGCAGATAACATGTAACGTTGTTATGTATGTAACAATGACCTAGTTCCGAACAAAAAAAATATTTAAAACGTACAACTAATACTTACGTGCCGACTTGTTTGAGGGCGTGGATCAAAATGTTGTCAACTTCTTCCATTTCTGAAGTTTTTCTTAAGATATTACCTGAAAGGATTATAGCAGAGCAAATAATGCTAGCAGCTTATTTTCAAACATCAAATTAGCTCCTGTTAGTGTGGGTTGCCCGTGGTTGATGGCAGGAAGCTTCCATCTCCTGTCAGCTAAATTAGGGACTGGTAGCAAACGTTAGCAAGGCTACCACTCGTCACTGACTGCTCAGTCTGTCCTATTCTCCAGTGCAACCGAAGATATAATTAAATAGGCTGAACTTCGTATCCACCGCAGATGATACAAATATGTCAATTCTGAGTCTCGTACAGGGTGAAAATGAAGTAACAAGGGACTGCAACAGCGTTGTTTCTGGGAGGTTGAGTCCTGTCGCCTAAGTGACTAGTAGAGAAAATGGAAAACATGCAAACAGGAACTGCAATTCCCAGGATGAACCGCGAGAAGCAGTCTCGTGACCGGAAAGTTACCGGATGGCTGCGCTTAAGTTTGAGAATCTCCACTTCAACCACAGTTAACTGTTCAATAATACTTATTAGTTGTTGCTAGTTCTTTTGTTCTGAATGAATATTATTTTTTCTTGTATTTCACTCAATGATGGGGAATTAAGAAATGACAATAAAATAAATGTAATATTTGTATTTTGTAAGGGCGAAAAATATCATTTTATTTTGTTTTCAAGAAACGCAGGTGAACCAATGGGGAGACAAAATTAATTGACCTCTGTTCCAGTAGACCAGCAGAGTTGGCTATTTTGTTTTGTATCTTGCCTTGTGACATTTGGCTATTCTCAAAACAGACAGCTGATTTCAGATGTGCCGGATGTTATTGAAAACCTTAAGCTCATCTATCCAACTGCAAATGTATTTTGGGAAGTGATTTCAACATGGTTTTTAATTAATCCCTAGACAGAAATCCTGCCAAATGTCAACATAGTATTTATAACTCTATACTTAGTCATTTCTGTAGCACACACCATTTGATACTTGGTGCCTTAAAAATCTGGGCAGCAAACAATATTCCAAGTTCAATATGTCGCAAAGTCAAGATTTGCTGTATGTTAAGTCCTCTCACACATCATTCTGTCTCTAATTTGAATTTTAAAGCCCTTGGTGCCTGATGCAGAAACAGACCAGCTAGGTTCATACAGATTCAGCATACATTGCCTTTTTCCATAGTAATCTAAATTCCTCATAATTGATGACGGTGACTCCTGTTTCAACAATATCACAGATATTCTTCCCCTTGAAAATGGTGGATTTGAAGAGTTATATGACTCTGATATTACTTCTGATGAGCTAGAGACTGCAGTAGGGAACTTGTCCATAGAAAAATCTCCAGGTTGTGATGGCCTTTCAATTAATTTCTATACATATTTTTCTGACTTATCAAAAGACCAATTCTCTCTTATAGTAGAAGAAGCAACTGATAATATGGGGTTTCCCTCCACTATGAAACTAGGCATAATAAGATTAATTCCCAAACCTGGTAAGGACCCCAAATTACTAGATAATCCTAGAGAAATTCATCTTATTGAACAGTGAGTACAAAATTATAACTGATATATGCTAACATGTTACAGAAGATTCTACATAAAATTATAAGCGACTCCCAATGTGGTTTTATGAATGGCAGTTCCATTCATAACAATATTTTGTTTAGTTCTTGATCTTATGCTATAGACATTTAATAGAAAACAATGGTTTTATTTTACTTCCTGACTTTGAAAAGCATTTGATTCAGTTAAGCACCCATTTAGTTTCAACTGCTCAAGGTTATTAGGTATTGGGGGAAAATTCAGAAACATAATGCAATGTATTTCTGAAAATACTAATAGTTCAGTCTCTTTATCGGGAAGTAGTTGCGGCCATATATTGAAATAAACCTAAGCTAAAATTCCTAATATGTTGCACATGTTGTGGGGTTGTTTTGCTTGAAATTGGACTGTTGCACTCCAGAAAATAGATGCCATCATACTGAAGCAATATCTCAATACATCAGCTAGAAATTGAAACTTGGACGTAATTGTGTCTTCAAGCAAGACAACGATCCGAAGCATACTGCCGAAGTTGTGAGAAAGTGCATCTGAGACAGCAGGTGTTTTTGTGCAGGTATACTGGAAAAATGAGAATCCCCTAAGGCTCACATGATTGGGAGAGGAGCTGGCTGTCAGTGTGTTGGCTGTCAGTGCACTTATGATTTCAGTTTTGGCTCTAATTATTGCTTTATATTCTTATTTTTATAACTGGGTGGAAACAGACCCGAACAACACAAAGGTCATAATTTTAACCAGAGCATTTTATAATTTAGTGAAAAAAAAGTTTTTGGATTTATTTTGTTGAAATAGAGGTTCTTGACAAAGTCAAAAAGCCTTGATGCAATAAACTAATTTATGTGTTTTTTTTATGCATTATGCATACTTGTACAGGGCTGCACAAGCAGCCCTGTAACAAACAGTTGTATGCGAGTGAGATCAGTGAGTGAACCCAGGATCTGAATCTGACCCCAGCAGAGGAGCTGGCACTCCATCTCAATAAAGGGAGGCCAGTCAGTGATGGAGGGGATCCAGGGAGGGACAGGTACAGACTCTGTCCCAGCAAAAGAATCTGGCTGCTTTATACAAGGTACATATTGCAGTACTACTGCACATGGAACACAATCAAATAAATATATTGTACTGTCTGACTTTGGATTTCCTTGCAGTGTCTGGGAACACACTAACGCTCTTGGAGCCACCAGAAGATGATCCGGTTAGTACATTTTATTGAAATCACAGGCTTGGCATGTCCTTTCAAAAGTTGTAATATAAGTTCTCCTGATGCATGTATGTATATGGCAGGGGGGGGA
>CAAKHC010003192.1:67342-83901 GCA_901007825.1 Macroramphosus scolopax | reverse complement strand
TCTTACAATTATCAAATCTCAAATAATAAGTGTTTTCAAATGCAAACTGGAATAGGAAGTTGTAATGTCCAACTTTGGCCACTACATGTCTCCCTCCCTCTACATTATTGTAAGAAAGCTTCACTCCTGTGAGACCTGTCTCATTAATAAATATTTTATATTATTATATGAGAAAGTTATCTTATTATTTGGTGACTCATGTTCACATGGTTTGTTTCTATTTAACTGTGAAGTTTCACTCTGCCAACCTGATTATTGCTTATTTGTTTGTGTGTGTGCAGGAGTGTATGAGCGCATGAGGGTGGACCAGCGCAAGTTTGGTAAGGCTTCCTGGACAGCGGCGGTGATGCGCATGGAGACACTGCGCTACTCTGTCGCCAAGGAAACCCTGCAGCTCCAGAGAGCCAGGGAGATCTGTCTGGAGCAGAGGAAACACACACTTCGAGAGGAGGTGCGGCAGTAGCACGAAACATGTACACACAGGCATTAACACACTTTCACTTTCTCTCAGAAACACAGCTGCTTTCTTACTTTATTTTTTTTTGTTGGGACTCCTCAGATGCAGAGCCTGTGTAGCGGTGAGGATGCAATGGCTCTCTTAGATCACATGGAGTCACAGTACTATGAACTCCAGCTCCGACTGTATGACATCCAGTCAGAGATCCTACAGTGTGAAGAGCTGCTTCTGACTGCTCAACTAGATAGCATTCGCAGACAGATGACAGGTAATAGACCCCACACAAACTGTTCTATACTGTGTTTAAACATAATAATTATGATGACAAATTATGACACATGAAAGATCTGCACTTGCGTTGGTTCACTTGTGTCTGTATAAATCTGTACGTGTGCATGTGTTTTCAGAGCGTCAGGATGAGGTGGTGTACTATGACACCTTTGAAAGTGCAGATGATATAATAGAGGATGATACTGCGGACAGGGAAGAGCTGCGCAGACTGCAGGTCAGCGCTCGACAGCTGGAGGCAAGAAGGGGGCGCATCACTGCCAAGCGCTCCTATCTGAGGAACAAAAGGGTGTGCATGCGTCACACACATATGTCACACACTTGAGTGTATCCTGGATTTTACTCAGCCTTAAAATAGTGTTCAAACAGTGTTTATCTGCTATCCTATTTTATAAAGAGAAATCTAAGAATATGGATGCATGTTGGTACGGTATAGATAAATGTGTTAATACATTCTCCCTCCTGTCTTTCGGCAGGAGATCTGTGTTTCGAACCACACTCAGAAGAAGCAGAATCGCCAAACCATGCAGAAAGACTCCTCATCCCAGCAGGTCCTACAGGTAGAGCGTTTCATATTGATGTGACTGTATATCTGTAAAGCATTATTGAGTATCTTTTCCACTAAACCTCTTAATTTTTCAGCTGAAACACGACGAGGAGGAAGATGAGGAGAGAAAGAATAGCAGAGTTAGTCAAGAGAGACAGAGAACTCTGGACAGACTACGCACATTCAAACTGGTATGTGCCTGCCAGTAACTGTTCGTTTCAACATATGTTTCGTTTTATGAGCTGCGACAGCGTGTGGCTCGTATTGTGTGTCTTGTGCGTGCGCGTGTGTGTGCGTGCATGTGTGTCTGCAGTAAAGGCAAAATGTGGTCCTGGTCTCTAGTTTTTTTTAACATCTTGCCTTCTGATCTCTGTGTCTCTCTGTAGCGGTACCCAGGTCAGGTGATTCTGAAGTCCACTCGATTACGTGTGGCCCACACCAGAAGGAGAGAGCGAGGGAGGATTATGGAAATGGCTGAGAGGGAAGGGCATTTAGACCCTGTTTGTGTCCAGACGCAGGGCAAGCCAGTGTGTCTCAGTACCAGTGTGCAGACGGACCCCAGCTCCACGCTCACCACCCAGCCAGTCGCAGGCCTTGCCGCAGCGCTTCCACCACTGCCGGTGCCCAGTACTGCAGACTCCTCATGCTCTCCCTGCTCCCTGTCCTCGCTGCTGTCGTCCCCCATCTCCCCTCCTCCTCCACCTCCCCCTCCACCTCCCCTCCCTTCAAGGGAGCAGTTGTCGCCCTCTGGGAGCCCAGGTCAACAGGGGAAGAAGACTAGGGAAAAGTCTGTAGCAGAAGACCCCTCTCTCTCTCCACTTGGCCCATTCATCCCTCGCTTCTTTGACAGCAGCCAACTGGTGAGCGCCCGGAAAAAGCTGAGGAAGACTCCTGAGTTTGAGGCCCGCAGCAGAAGAGGTACAGGGACTATTTAGTATCAGAGATTCTCTGGTATGTGTGACGTTACCCAGTTGCATTAGCCAATCACAGCTTGTCCTCCTCTTCTCTTGTATTCAGTAAGCTCTCCCATGGATGAGGTGCTTGCCTCCCTGAAGAGAGGCAGCTTCCACCTGAGGAAGGTCGACCAGGATTCCTCGGCTTTTGCGAAGAACGATGATGACCCCAACAGCATCTTAGCTCAGATACGCAAGGGGGTCAAACTGAAGCAAGTTCCACGAAAAGAGAGGAAAGACCGGGGAGAGATCACGGCATCCACCGACCCCCTGACGAAGAGCATTTATGAGGCACTGCGACGAATCAAAGAGGCTTCACCAGAGTCTGACTCTGACGATGACGGGCTGGGCGGCCCAGACTGGGAAAGTTAGGGTTTAAGTTTCAGACCCAACAAATAGTACACAAACAGATGCCTGTACCCTCTGGCACTGCACACACCGTACTGCACTTTGAGTGCTGCGCTGCACTATACACACCCATTTACCCATACACACAGTGAGAAAGTTACTCACCACTCTCACTAAAACACACACGGCCCGGGCACACATGTACCCAGTGATGACAGCAGGGCCTGAGTCATATTGAATATCACCAACTCACCAAATGCTCCAAAGGTCTATGGTCAACCTGTTTAATTGTTTTGTTCCACATCGCATTGACTATCATGTAGGACCTTTGTGTTTATTTGTCCTGTATGTTACTGTTGTTTTATGATACCATGTTAATTTGCATTGTTTTTTTAAATGTAGTGTTGAGTGCTCTGGCCTCTCTGGCCACAATAACAGTGGCACATGCCACAGTGTTTAGCAACTCACTGCGTTGTCAGTTCATTGTGAGACTGAAAACCTCGAACAGAAATATATTAGTATTGTCAGGTTGAAATGAGAAAATGTAAATATAACAAAAGTATTTAATGGTCATAATTTATTAATTGGAGGTCATGTGGATTATTGAAAAGCAATCCGACTAAGATTTAAATTGCTGGATTTCCAGTCCGTAGCGTAAATCATCAGGAAATCCCTATCAACACCTCTGAGCTCTTCTATTTTCACCCGTCTGCTCTGACTAGGAGCTACAATATGCTGTGCAGCTGGTGTCGTACTGTCACATGTAGATGTGCTGGTGTCCGACATTAGCCACTGCTTGTCTAATCGGATATTGCACAAAGGCAGTAAATCCTTTAGTATGTCGCACCAGATTCATGCCCCTCCTCCTCATCTTCGGGCCTTCACCACCCCCAACTCTCACAACCTCTCTGGATGAGAGAGTACGAAGCGACCCATCTGTTTGACTGCAGCATATGGCAAGGCTGATGGTAGATAGGGAAAGTCACAGCATGTTTATCGTTTAGTGCCACATCAAACTCGTAGGAGAGGTTCAGTGGAGGAGTCAGTGGCAGAGTTGCAGTTTCACCCTGGAGGTGGAGGTCATTTTAGTTTTCTTAGTGTTTTATAAAGTGTGGGCAGATGGGTGGTGATCCGGGAGCTTTGTACTTGTAACAAAGTTACAGCAGAGCTTTGAAACTGGTCACGTTTGTTGGAATGATGGATGAAACGTGGGCGGCTAGCCTCTCTCCGCGGTGTCTGAAGTCACTGTGGGTTGAAGAGCAGGCGGTTTGTAAATGATGCAGATTCTACAGCGATCTGACTCAAATACTCTCTATCGCCTCTTTAATTCCTTTCTCTGAACTCAGTTATCGAGAGCATTGCTGGAAGTGAAAAGATGCTCACGCACGTACAGTATGGACTCACAGCCAACATGTGCAGAAATATCAGTGACAATGTGAGTTTCACCATAAGCACCATTCTGTAACTGTTTTATCCATTAAAGTAACAGCATCATGTGGTTTTGATGGTACACTGGATGGTAGAATGGCGCCTCTTTCATTCCCACGCATGTTTCTTGCACTAACTGTGGTTGAGCCACGACGATCTTCCAGAAGAAGTGCGTCACTTCTTGTGGCACTGACGCACAGAAGCAACTACTTGTAAACTTTGAGTGCCACACAGACGAGGGATGTCACATCAGTAACACCAAAAATGTCACCAAATCAAAAATATACTTCCCCCTCCGTCCTGGTCTCTTGTCAAAGTTTGTCTCTACAACATTGCAGTACGAAGGTTTTAGTATCCTCGCCAATCAGAAACAAGCATAACGTTATGCACCAAAGTCCTGTAACTACTACTCGTGTCAGCAGAGGCGTCTGTTCCTGCTGAGTAAAAGTTACCAACTGTATCTTAAAGGACCAGTGTGTAGGATCTCTTGATTGCAATCCCTGATCACGTATGTTGCACAAAATACGATGACACTGCTATCATGGCAGTTAGGTGCTATTATTATCTGATAACTTAAGCTTGCTCTTCATACAAGCCAACGGTGCACTTCTTCAAATCATTACAGCTTGAGTGGGTTGTGCTGTCGTTTCAGTGACTGTGTCAATGTTCAGAGCAATAAACCGACACACTCTGCCGTCAAGCCGGGGAGCTGCTGGCGTCAACTTCTACCGCTAGCCGTGACGGTGACGTTAGCATTACAGCTTGAGCGATGGTTTTGTTTTGGTTGCTGAAGTGTTTGGCTAAAACACAATGTTCATAGAACCCAGAGTGCGAGTCTTTTATACACGTAACAAAACATCCAGGTTTGCTTTGTGTATTACATATATAAACGTTAGGAAACACAATTCCTGGCCGCATATCAATGTCTATGGACCACTGGTTGTTAAAAAATCACTGTCAAATCTTACATTATTTAATTAAAGCAGACAATGGTTGGTTTTACTCCTGAATGAGGGGGGCAACTCCCAGTGCCTCCCCTCTCTAATCCACTGTAAATTCTACACACTGGACCTTTAAATCTTTTTGTTCCATAGACAGTTTCACTGCTTATATGATACATAGGCAAAATACTGACTTACTAAATCTGGACAATTATGTTTTGTTTTTTTATCACTAGTGAAACATGATGTCACTAGTGGCTCATTAAGATTAAAGGTACTGAACATGTGGGGCTGGAGAAGAGCGGAGTACACAGGCGCCAGTGGAACGCCTGGCAGCTCCGTCAGTCACATTACCAAACATATTTATTTACATGAAGCTAATAGTTGTGACTCGAGCAGCCGTAGCAACACTCTCTGTAAGCTTTCCCTTCATTCTTTCACTAAGAGCCTGTCACAGAGAATGCCTATTCAACGACTAATGAAACAGACACTAATGTAGGAAGAACAGATGCGGCAGTACAGTACATGTCACAGTATACGGCCTGAAAATAGGTCAGTGCTAAAGAGAGTTTATTATTTTCCTGGCAGAGCAAAATCTGAGTCACTTTACATGTGTTCTTCCACTGACGGCACAGTGTTTCTCCCCCAGTGCCCTCATCATGTAGCATGATATCAAACCACTCTCTCTCACTTAAGTGGAGAGCAATGAGGACCTCCCATGACGTGCTCACACATATGACTGAACATGGCAAAGCTTCCCAGAGGATCTGTATGTTGCCATCAATGCACTTAAAACATTTAGGTACCTGACTTCAGATTGTGCCAGCCTGGCTGTCACCCGACTGATCTCAGAAACACTTTTCTTACACCGACCTCTGTCTATAAGACATAGACCTTTGTCCATACGCTTGTTTTGTCCGCTAACTGTAATCCGCATTGCATGTTGCTGCTTCATTTCCATCCTGCTTCTTCCAAAGCATTTCTTACCAAATCATTTTGTGATGTGTTTGCTTCTGAACATCTCCTGTGTGGACCAGCGATCCGTACAGGTTGACTATGACTCTCTGTCTAAATGGGCCAGTCGGTCACTTGAGAAGTGCAATATCGATACACATTTAAAAATTATGAAACAAATTAATTGGTGATTAGTTCACTGATCGCCTAAACCAATGAACTTATTAAATACTGCAGTTGTTTTTGCACAGTAGTGTATAGACATACTGTCCCAAGAATACCCTTTTTTGCCTTTAGACCAACCGTTTTATTCAATCTTTTTATTGTATTTACAA
Organism: Macroramphosus scolopax; assembly: GCA_901007825.1. Taxonomy (NCBI): domain Eukaryota; kingdom Metazoa; phylum Chordata; class Actinopteri; order Syngnathiformes; family Centriscidae; genus Macroramphosus; species Macroramphosus scolopax. Next base: position 77,650 of record CAAKHC010003192.1, on the reverse strand, counting down.
GCTTGCCCCTGCATTTGAATAAAACCTTGTGAAGCACAATTTGAGATTGTCTGATTTTCTGTGTATTTAAAAGAAAAAAACAACAATGTATTTTGCACACACCCAATTCAGCGGCCACTGTATTTGAATATAAAACAGCATTTCCCAGTTGACAGATGTGTGTTCTCAGCGCGGGCTCGCTTGGTTTGAATTCAACAAAGGATTCATTTGGCTGAAGCACCGACAGGTGTTTCTACTGGACTTCTTCATCGGCATTTGGCAACTCCTTTCACGCGCAAACTTCACCAGTCTCACCAGTCTCCAAACATCATTAGCCTGAGGTACCTCTTTAATATCATGAGTTCAAAATCATTTTAAATAGACAAAAATATTGCCAGTCTTCTCATACTTCTGAATACAATAATAATAATAATACCTACATTAAATACCATAAGTTACAAAACAAAAGAATGAAAAGCTTATTATCCACTACTGTACAAAGGCATTCATCAACAATAGCATTAATATTAAGGTGTTCCATCTCTGTCATTCGGCTGTCAAACCAAAAAGAAAAGAAATAATCCTCTACATGGAACTTATTCCAGTGTATTAACCTGTGTAACTAACTACAGAAAATATTTTAGGCAAATAACTATGATGTGCTCATACGTAACGCAAATCTTCAGCTAGATAATGTAGTTACAAAGTGTAATAACACAGTGCAAACAAGGTTCTCAATTAAAAACGCAAGATAAGACTTTGGAAGTTGCAGCATCTCGTGTGAGGATTTAAAAGAAATTTTGTGATTTCAAAGGCAGAGATTTCAAGGTGATTTCATTGTTTATCTACAAAGTATATACTCTACATTAAATGCAACACTTTCCCATGGGTTAATACACAACAATAAGCCACAGCAGAGTGTTACTGCATTTGAGTTGTCCTTCATTTCATTTACAGTGCCGTCACAAGTACAAAGATGTCTTATATAGTTCTATAATTATATCTCCATTATTATATCTCGTGTAAAAAAGAATAGAAACTGAGTTCAGTTCTGTTTTCACCCGTGAGGAGTGAAAATCTGTGGCCAGTTTCACTGAGGGTGGAAATCAACCAACACATAGATTACACTCTTGAAGCCCTTCACGATGCACTACTTCGACCAGACAGGGCTGCCACACAGGTTCGCGGTCAACAGTAGTTCACTTTCTGTTGGTCAGGGGAGATCAGTTGAGTTGCATTTGACGTACCTGCATGAGTCCACTGAGTACCTAATAGAATAAGATAGAGGTGTTGTATATAACCTGTCTGATATTGCTCAGTGTGTGTGTGTGTGCGTGTGCATGTCTGTAGGCCTGGATGTTCAAAACCAGGGTCGCTCTCTCACAGCACAAAACACACACACACACACACACATATTATATACAAACATGTGTCCACTTGTGTGCGCTTTGAAGGCACACGATACAAAGAAGGTCAGGCCTCTCTTCTGTTACACACACCACACTGAGTTTGGCAGGAAGACAGGTCAGTTGTCTGTGACGGTGGAAGCGGTCTGAATGCAGGAACTCTCATGTCAAATCGAACACTATCTAAATTTCTGCATGACAAGAAAATGCTTCAAGAAGATTCAACGCTTCTGTCTATCGTGGATGATTTTAAATAGGCGCTTTTATGTGTATAGCAGTCGTTCACTGTCACGCAAGATTCTATCAACTTATTGTAATCCAGACTCAACTTCTCAGCAGCCCTGCGTGTCCAGGCTCACGGAGCAGTGTTGATGTCACTCCAGGCCCATCGGTAAGACCGACCATGGAGCGATGTCCTTTAATTTGCTGTTTATAGTGTCACTTTGCTGGCAGCTTGATCACATACGTGGGACTCTGTTCCTCTGTTCAGCACTTCTCTGTACAGTTAGTCACTTTGGATCAAAGCATCTGCTAGTAAGACGACAATATTTGGGGGGATTTGGCAGCTTTGGCGCAGTTCTCTGAGTCTTAACAGCAATTATTTCCACATGACTTTCAACATTCCCCTGGGGGGGGAGGAAGAGGGGGAGGGGGTAATGTGATGCTGCAAACTGTGGTGCAGCGATCCTAGTCAAACAGCAGATGGCACTGAGGCTCAGTTTTCAAGTTATTTCTATGTGAGCGTGTGTGTGGGTTGGTGAGTGGGTTGTGGAGCAGTTGTCGGGTGCCACAGCAGATATCTCTAATACTAGATGGGTTAACCAAGGATACGTCCACACCAGCCAATCAGAAGGCAAGACGAGGAAGTTCCCGTGTTGTTTTGAACTACAGGAGCTCCTACGGTTGACTGGAACTTGATGCCTGTAAGGCGTGAAGATGGGGGATTAGCTGTGCATTTTGGGGCGAAATCAGAAATGGGGCAGTTTAGTTTCTCAGCTTTAGATGTCTTGTGTGCGGGAGGAAAGTGGGACAAGTTGGGGTGAATTATCATATGGCTCTGTCTTTGAAATTTTGGCAGCTCCGTCTCTAGCTGGCCTCCTCTATTAGTCGGGCCAGGGTGTCTCTGAGCTCTGTCAGCTCGAAGATCTTGCCGTCCAGCAGTTCCAGCAGCGTCCGCAGGCTCTTCCTGAAGTTCTCCTGCTCCTCCTGGTTCTCCTCAAGCCGCTGCTCGGCCCCCTGCAGCTGCTGCTCCAGCACCCGACTGCGCAGCTCTGTCTCCTGGAAAAAGAGTGGCATTGTTGTTGGCAGATTTATATCATTAGGAAGGTTATAATTCAGTCAGGGGATGGTTTACTGCTCTGGGATGCACGAGAGAGCAGCTATTTTGAAGGACAGTAAAGTGTTCAATAGTTCTTTGTATCATTCACCTCAAGTTTCTGGGTCAGGGTGTCTTTCTGCTCCATCAGGTCATTCATGTTTTCCAATTCTTCTTTCAGTTTTTCCATTTCCTGGAGAAATAAACAGTTTGAAAAGGCTGTGTAACATGAAATAGAAGGTGCCTTTGCATGAGCCATAATATTTCAAGGGAAGTCACACACAAACACACACCCTCTTCTTTATCTCGTAGGGTCGACTCCAGCTCCTCTATAGTTTGGTTGAGCTCAGTCTTCTGGGATTTGATCGCTGGGCTTTGGCTGCTCTGGCACTCAAGCTCAGTCACCTGCAAACAATTAGGAGGAAGAGATGGACACAATGGGAAACAGATCTTACCCTTTCTCTCATTCAAAAGAACTCTACCTAACCCAAACCCTCCTTCATGCCAACACTCTTCTTTCCTCTCATCTTGACTTCTCACTCCATTTTCCACTCAGACGTGAAAACAAACGAGCGTTCCTGCTCCCCTTTGCTCACCCGTTTGTGTAGTCTCTCGGCCTCCTCTTGGTAGGCAGCCAGTTGTTGTTTCCACTGTTTGACGTTGGCTGTGGACTCCAGCAGAGCAGCCGTTAACTTGGCATTGTTCCCCTTTAGTGCCTCCAACTCAGCCTCCCAGTGTTTTGTCATGGCTGGGCTGCAGGGCAAAGGATGCAAAATATAGTTTAGCACATCAGTCAAAACATAAAATAATATATTAAAAAAAATTGATTTCTGAAAATCAAATTGAGACAAAAAAGAAGCCTATAAATTCAGTTAAAAAAAATCAAAGGCTGCAGCAGGCACTCAGGTTTGAACCTCCTGGCCAGTAGCAGTGAAAGCAACGGTCTGCCACATGGGTTGTAATCTGAGATTATATCCTCTCAGACTGGATGGGGCTTAATCTGGTCCAGCTACTTACAAATGAGACGATGAGATGAGAGATGAGTGGAAGAGTTATTGAATGTAAATTAATTTCATAGTAGAGAGGTGTGGGAGAAAAAGAGGGCTGTTGATATAAAGCACTCGGATATGAGCTGTGAAGTTGATAGATGAGTGTTGAAGTTTAATATTAGATGTGTAAAAACTCCACTTTCTGGAGGGAAAAGGCTTCCACTGTGCATCTCGCCTGTTAGATATGAGCACTGCAGGCATCCAGAGGATTTACATAATGCCCACTCCCTGTCTCTCAGTGAATGTCTGACTCGGATTGGAGAATGTATGAGAAACCTAAACGTTGTCGAGTACTGACATCGACATCGATCATGTCAAGTACCTTTGAAAAGGAGCTCTTACTCCTACACACTTCACACTAATTCCTCACAGCGGTGGACACACATACACAACACACACACACACGGAAAAGCACAAAAGGAAGCTTAGCTCACTCAAGGATTGATGATGAGATCTGTGTATGACCAACAAAGTTGTTTTCAGTTTTGTTGCGCCCCCTCATTGACACACACACACACTCACACACTGCAGTACTCCACAATGCCATAACACCCACTCTGTGAGTGGTAAAAGAGAGAAAGCCCTGATCTAATTCACTCAGGACTCCCACGGAGACTTAACTTCTTACACAACAGCCGCCCCCTCAGCGAGTGCGAGTGTGTCCGCGTGTGTGACGCATACAAGGGAGACGACACTTCATCCTACACATGCACATACGAACCGACACACAACCACACACACACACACACATGGAGTGATGCTGTCACCGAGGCACGCAGCCCCGCCGATGTATAAACCCCACACACCAGCACAGAGAGCAGGAGAGCGGGTGAGACGTCAAGATGTGAAGATGGAGACAGACGGCGAAAGCAAGGGAGAGCGACGGAGGGAGAATTGGAGAAGAGAAATGAGTGCGAGATGTTTTGACACTGGTGTTCGTCTTCATTAAATGAGTCTAGCTGAAGCAATTTTGGCTGAGGACAGCAGAGCAGAGCTGAAGGTGTGTGAGACACATGGAGGGTAAGTTAGCTGCTGTGTCTCTGACTGCAGAGAGACTGAAACTGAGGATGATTGAATTATTATTGACACAATATCTGTAATATAAAATGATTTGTTGACCTTTTTTTTTTTAGTTGCTGACTATTATTTCATTTTTGTCAACTTCTCTGCTTATAATACAGGAAAATAAAAATATTTCCCATCTGTGTCAACTTGAAACATTTTATGTGCACGAATTGATATTTTCAGAATCACAACTTCTCAAATTCTGTATCGTTCACAGCAGATTATTTTACTATTACTGTTTGTCTGTTTGACTTTGGTTAGCCAAGCAGCCTGAAGCACAACGTGGTCAAGGCAAGCAGCAGTACAGAAACAGACTTTGTGGGTTGTGAGTTTTTTACTTTTTATTTTGTTATGAATTATTTTGATTTTATTTCTTGTTTTTCAACTTGAAAAGTGATTTCTGACTGAGTACTGTACACACTGCTAATACACCCTAACTCATGAATAAAACATTAACTTTCTGTTTTGTGTTTTACTACTTAAAAATGTTGAATATAATTCTCCTCCCAGGCTCAAGGAGCTACTAAAAAACCAAACACAAACTTGTGTGACACCTACATTTTTCACAGCACTCTCGAGTTACTCTGGTGTCCTGACAGCTGTACGATGTCAGGTAGGTTCTCTTCCTTACAGAACCCCTCAAGAAGCAGGGAGCCAGAGCAGTTGCCATGGCAGCACCAAAGGAACGAGGGCGGCTGTGGCTCTGTGACGTTTGGCAGCTGTGCCGTCTCCGTTCACACGAGCCTACTACCAGCCACCAAAAGACATCTACGTCCTCCAACACTACAAGACCATTCACGCAAAGCCAAGGCAGCAGCAACAGAAGGTCTTCCAATCAGAAAACCATTCAAAACAAGTCCACTGAAGAGCTGCCAAACATATAAAAAAAAAAACCCTCACAGCCCTGCATACAGCCGTCTCTTATCCTCCTCTCTCTTCCTCTTCCTCTGCCCTCTGCACCCACACACACACACACACATGCCTACACAGCTCTGCTAAGCAGAGGGGTGGTGTGAATATTATGAAGAAAAATCATCATCTAATTCCAGACACATGGCAGAGACGAACCAGCACTACCAAAAAGCTCTGGTACAAAACAGGTACCAGTATGAAAAGGTTTCTACATCTCTGCTAGATGAAGGTCTGCAAGACTTTCATGAAGAAATATACACATTTTAAATACACTAATTATTTACTGCCTTTAGTTATAACAAAATATAATTTCTACTGATCCATTTTTCCATGTCTGAAGCACATGGGAGGCTATCATAAGTCAGAAAGCGTACGATGCACACAGCAGAGGCAGGGATATGTTGTAAAATATTTGGACGGTCCTTGCATCTACCTTCTTTGCATACGGCTCTGGAAAAAAAACTGTGAGACTGAGGTTTGCTCGTTACGTCCACGCTTGCCATCGCGAGTACCGGGAGTCGAGCCTGTCTCCCACGCATAAAGCATTAATAGACATATCAGCAACAAGGCTGCAGCAGGCAGTGGGTGTTCTCTCCACATCCTGCTCTCACTGCACAGAGCTTCTGCGTATCCCTAAAGAGTTTATGATGTAACGTCTTGGGGTTTCTAAGCATTTGCACTTGCATTTACAGACTTTAACACATTAATAACAATACCTCTGAGTGTCTCTAAAGAGTTCTAAAATAGTCTTTGATGACAAAAAAAGTTTTGAAAACAGACACCAACAGTGGAGCAACAAGAATGATAATACATTAATTAATTGATTGATATCTTTAATTAATAAGAATCTCAGCCAGGAAATACTGAAACGAGTGGCACAAGATTACAGAGATTACAAATGAAAAGATCTGAGTGTACAGTCGACTCCAGGTGACAGTAGATAATAGGAACACTTCCTCTCCTGAGAAAATAACAGTTCACTCAAATGGCTCAACTGATTGGCCTCCCGCTCAGTTTTGGAAGCATGCTTTACTGTGATGAGTGTGTGTGTGTGTGTGTGTGCATGTTTTTTAGTGACTCATGTCCAGACTTTATACAATGCACTTCTCTACCGTTCCCTCTCTTCCCAGCTCAGCTTCTGACACACACACTCTCAGTTGTGTCTGTCTGTCTGTCGTTCTGCCTCCCACTACTCACAGTACGTTATATAAATCTTACATAAACACTTCATCATCACCTTTTTGGACATGAACCCCTCGACCGCACCTCCTCAGAAGGCCGTTAAACAAAAGTATTTACATGGCACTTTGCCCTCTTTATAAACACAATCTAATGCATATGCATCAGTAATGACTATCACAAAGAATATAAATGATCCTGTTCATTATTCAGTCTTGCTAACAGGAGCAGAGAGGAGGAACGTATACAACATTAGTGGTGCATGCATAGAGGTGACACCATTGCATACTCCATAATGCAACAAGGATGGTACAAGATTTAAAAATGTCATTTAAAAGCATACAAATATATGTGAGTTTTATTACCAAGCATGCTCAGATTTGACAAAATAACAACTTAAATAATTCCTCCTTCTTGAGAAAAATCCTAGTTACATCTTTTGCTGGTCCGTGTGAGCTGACAGGGTGTGACTGTCATTGACATTTGCCTTGTAATTGCACCCATTTTCCTCCTCACTTAAATCACGGCATGCTGTTTTTAGCCTGTTTGTTAGCAGCCAGTAAAACAGGCAGAGCCTCCCTGTGCCTGGCCTGCAATCAGTCTGTTATTCTGTGAAAGTTTTATGCCTGAATATTTATAGCTTTGCGTAGTTATGACGAAGCAGTAGTCAGGACTTGTAATGACATCCCTATCAGAAAGAGCAGACCCGACAAGTCTTAAACTGCTCCCTAGAGGGGAAAGACACGAGAAAGCAGTGATGAATAGAGGGAGTGCACTTACATGCTGACATGAGAACAAAATACAACATATTTATAGGCCTGCACGGACGAGAAGATAGAAAAGCACTTCTGTGCTTCAGACGAACAAGAGAAACAGAGAAAGAGGCACCAAACAGAAAAACATGCAGTGCAACAACTAACTGCATTGGAAATATTGTGAAATGTGACTGTGACCAGTGGACACACTGTAATATCTGCACTGCAGTAAAAATGTCAACAACGGGCAGTGAACATGTCATAACAAGAGACGTACCTATGTGCAAAGGCCAGCGCGTTCTGCGAAGGCTCTGGTCGCGTATCCGAGTTGGGAGTCGTGTCACAGAGGTCGTCTGTGCCGTTGATGGTCTCCATGGGCGGGGTCACTGGGGTCAAAGGTGAAGAAAGCTCACCGCCTGGAGACTCCTAAAGGTGACAGAAAGTTGTTCACTTGTGATTGTCAGTCAAACATCAAATAAGATGTTTTTTTTTAATATATTTGATCAGTCTTTGTGATTTAAGTGATGATAGAAGCCAGAAACAAATCAAAAAGTACATATAAAAATAAACAATATCTATTTGATTGTCTCTAATGTTATTTAAATGTACCGGTATATTTAAAATAGTAATGATGCAGATCTTTCTTCATCAGCTTTTATTGACTGCACATCAATTCGACACTTACAGACATGTCGATATAATTAATAACTACATTGTATTTAACCAACAAATATACAACGACCTACACAAAGTCAAGGGTCTCTTATTAGCAGATGACAAAACGATGAAAAGAAGGATCTCACATAATTAATCTGGATCATCCTTCCTATACAAGGACTTCACATGAGAAACAAGGACGTGTGTTTGTGTGTGTTTGTGGGGCTGCCGCTCACACTGATAAAACTCTTCAGTGGTTTGGTCTTTGTGAGCAGTTCCACATGCCTAAAGGCCAGTAAATAGCTTATTATAACATTGGAGAATTGAAGAATTACAGATTAATGCTTATCTTCATATCCCATACAACCGCTGAATTATATGGGGGACAAATCATTTAACTGCTGCACATACATTAAACAAAGCTATTACGACTTTGGGACACAGCACAATACAGTAGCACAATGACACCGCCTGTACATCCCTAATGGACAAGAAGGAAGTCAGAGATAAGAGGAAGATTATGTCTGGCGTTACATTTTCCGGCGCACATTCAGTGCCATTTAATATCATGACTCCTGTCCACTGGGATTTGACTTATTGGGAGGAGCATAGTGACTCGCTGCTTGCTATAATGTGCAACTATTAATGTGGAGGAGAGGAAATAGAAAATCTGTAGGCTACAAAGAACTCCTGAAAGCATGTGAGTAAAATCATGACTTTCAGTGGTGCAACAGAAGGGCATCCTTAACAGTTACAGCGATCCCTCCAGTTTCACCACAAGTGTGACAGTAGCAAGTGCACAGGCAGCCTTCAACCCCTGGTGAGCGGGAGGCTGTCCACTTGGCTTCATTAAAAACATCCTCGGATAGGAAGCGGAAGGTACTGTAGCATCCCATGTGAGTCGCAGTGTTAATAGTGCAAGTAATAGACTGCAGCACGGCAGGGGGTTGTTCCTCTAGCCTCTATAATGAACAGACGAGGACATGGAGCCTGTTAACAACCTTTAGATTAAAGAAGAGATTTCTCTGGAGATCCTCCTCTGAAACAAGCTCATTTTCCCTAAGATGCAGTTATAAAACACTCTATTATTAGATATCCAACACAAACATATACCTCACATACAGGCCGCTAATGTTCATCAATTTACGTCCAACACAAAGCTCTGACTGTTTATTTCAATGCATGTAGCAGATCCAGAGCTGCATGCACACTAATGTTCCTATCAGTGGATATTAAGATGAGTTATGAGACAGGCTCTCCCAGTTGGTCATGCCAGGGTGGAAACTTAAGCCAGGCACTATACTTAAACTAAACTAGCTCTATCTTGGCTGCCAATAAAAATACAACTTTTACACCGGTGCATCAAAGAAATTTGCTAATGTGATAATAATTATTAGATTTTTCTACATAAGACAATTACGTAACTTACTTAAGAGTGATCCTGAATAAAGGACCTGCAACAGAGTATTATAATAGGAGCATAGGAGTCATAAAATTGAAAAAAGTTGAAAAAAGTTTTAAAAAAATCGATATGAATGTATTATTTTTGTATTCGGCCTCTTAGTCGTTTAATAACTGATAAAACTAAATAACCAAGATTTTTATTTGGAAGCTTCATTACACAAGGAGTCATGAGCAGGCTAATGGTGACAGTCTGTGCTGAACTGACCTGAGAAGGAGACGTTGCCATGTCCATCTTCTCTTGACTTTTCTCTTTAGCGAGTCGAGCTGCTTCTTTATACTCCGCAAATTTCTCAGCAAACTGGAATCAGAGGAGAGACAGTCGAGTGAAATTCAGGCAATCTTATGGTGGAATTTCTCTTTCTCTCCAACACACACCCACACACACACACACACACACACACACACACACACACACACACACACACACACACACACACACACACACACACACACACACACACACACACACACACACACACACACACACACACATGCATGCACGCACACACACGCACACACAAAGACAT
>CAAKHC010003192.1:23500-65408 GCA_901007825.1 Macroramphosus scolopax | reverse complement strand
GAAGAAGGAAGAGGTTTTATAGAAATTTGTATAGATATTGATCAGAGTGTGTTCGCGTGTGTGTATGTGTGCGTAGGTGTGTGCGTGTGTGTATGTGTGTGTGTGCGTGTGTGTATGTGTGCATAGGTGTGTGTGTGTGTGTGTGTGTGTGTGTGTGTGTGTGTGTGTGTGTGTGTGTGTGTGTGTGTGTGTGTGTGTGTGTGTGCGTGTGTGTTGGGGGTATACCTTGGCTAGATGATGCTCAGTGGAGAATCCCAGGCCGTAGACTGTGTTAGCTCGACTGTCCGCCCACTGGCCAAACTTCTGTGAGGTCTTTGTGAACGTCATGTTGGGACTGATGGTGCTGTTAATTATTGCCTGCAGGACAGTTGAAACCCACTTACAACATATTAAATTAACTTTATTACTGCAGTGTGTGTCATATGTGTGTGTGTGTGTGTGTGTGTGCCAGAGAGAGAGAATCAGAAGGAGGGGCAGAGAAGGTAATTATTTCCACCCCAAAGGACTCTACATCAACAAATGAATGAAACATGTATGTATGTGGAGCACAGTGTGAACATTAAAGCCGTTCACGACGGTCTTTCTGTGCCACAACTATAAATCTGTTGCTACCAGATTCTCAGTCTTTGTGTTTTTCTATGTCAAGTAAAACACATAATCAGGAAGTGGCGGAGGGAAGAAAAATAATCTATATTCTGCTTATTGTAAAAAAAAACAATAATCAACAATGAATTGATTGTACTAGATTTCTCCTCTTTGACAGACGTCTCAAAAAACATATTCTTTGTTTTGATGAACATTTTGAGTCAAAGTCACATTCACTGTCCTGTTGCTGTTTGGACCTAATAGAGCATTAAGTCATTGAGTCTCCTAGTCTGTGTGTAGAGAGATGGACTAGCGCATTGTCGGGTTTGGTTAATTAATAGGATTTGTTAACAGTAAGGGAAGCAAAGGGAACATTATTCTTTAATTTAAATCAAAAATCCTTTGGATTTTGTATAATTTATCTTCCTTTGTTAAATAACAATAATGGAGAACAAATTAATTCCTGATTGGCCGCCCCGCCTCTTTTGGCTACTGGGCAGGCTGCTTGCTTTTGTTTGTTCTGTGTTGCAGAAGCCGGTAGGTGTGTCTGTTCATTACTCTTCGGGAACACCTGGGCCCGGTGTTCCCAATGCCATTAAAGCACACTTATCCCCTGATTGAGAGAGCAAGCCAGAGGGAAATTGTGCTCCAGATGCTCCATCTTTGCCCTGTTTTAATGTTTTGCCACACAACACTCCTAGGACTATTTTTCCATGCATACACACTAACACTACTGACTGACCGACTGCCACAGCTCAAAGTATTTCTCACCAGCCTAATTACCCTTAGCTCTAAATTAATAATATTCTGTGTTGTCTCTTGCCCTTCGTCATGGTTCAGAGCCGGATCATGACACTGATCAACTAGCGGTGTTATGTAATCATCAATATCTGGCATCAATACGAGTTTGGGAGGGTTACAGTTGGTATCAATATGTGTTACACAATAGTTGAATTCAGTAATCAACTATTTATTGAGTGTGATGTGAGATGGGTGCCAAATCGAAAAGCTTCACACACACTTCATTATGACTTACTGAGTCTCCGCCCTCACTTTGCTGCCATATTTTTTTCTGGCCTCACATTTGTTTTTCTTTGCTGCTCTACTTGTTTCCTCTACTGCACCTTCTTCTCACTCAGTCATCTCTCATTTAACATCAGCCCTCCTCTCTCTGTAACTGTCAGGGAGCGTCCATGTGTGCCACCAGTCCGTTCTTGTCCTAAGTACTCTCTTCTGTCTTTAGTTATGCCAAACTCTCTCCTGATCACACCCTCTGGATCTCTATCAAATAGATCCTAAAACAGCTAAACTGCATACAGACACAAATACTCAGGCCCGCACATAAATACAGAAGTTATATGCACACACACCGCGAAACATGATCCATCAGTCTTGGGACTGGCTGTAATGCCGACCTCTTTTAAGACATGTTTTCCCATTAGATTGCATTGCAGAGCTTATTAACACCATTAGCACTTGGTGCCACTAACATGTCCTGCAAGGCTGTTTGATGGGTGACGAAGTGATTAAACTGCAACATTTTGATCAAACCGTGTAAGTTTGCTGATGATTTACACAGTAAAATAAGTGAACATACTACAAGATCAGTGACTGTAAGGTGTGCAGTAACAATTAGCCGTCAGCTCACCTTGGTGCCATCCAGGCTGATGATGCGGTAGACATTGCGCGTGCTGTCGTAGAAGTAGGAGACAGTCACGGCATGCTTGCTGGTGGGCAGCCAGTTCTTCTTGGTGTTGGGGTCGATCTGGAAGACGTGGGCCCGTGTGCTGTAGATGGGCTGTTCTCTGAAGGGGACGAAGAAGAAATTGTGAATCTCTTTGTGCCGCAACACCAACGTCTCACCGAGCCCACCACCAGCACCAAAACTCCTTTTGTCCACGGGGGAGTTAGATCGCCCTGGCAACCGGATTACTAGCTCGCCATCCTCCATAGTTACAGCACAGAAATAGAGCCTGTCATAGGCCCACTACATACACACAACGGCCTAACTGAACTTTCAGAACCAGAGAAGAGTTCCCTCATCCACCTGACGTTTACAGTTTATCTCAAACATCGTCCCACGCTTTGCTAAACTACAGGCATGCAGCTCTTCAACAGAAACTCTCGGTCTTTCTGTCTTTGCAAGTCAGCACCGTCTCTCCATGTTCTGATATGGGAATGCCTGCAGCACTGAGCGAGGGTCACACAGGGGAGAAAAGAGAGGGTTTAAGGCTAAATATAGACAGTAGGCCACGGTTAACTGCCAAAGACACACCCCACAGGACTGCAGTTTCCACACAGACAAACCTACATGTGCATATATTAACACACACCATGACACAGACATGATGGCATTATAAATCTCTAATAATGTGTGAGTGTATATGTGGATTTATGCCGTTGTGGCTTATGTGTGCTAAATCATTACATGATCAAAGCTCCATGATGGATTGGGTTGAGATGACTTAATTCCTATTGACCTCTGTGGGACACTCAAACCGGAGTTTGGATTCACCCCTGTTAGTGTTGTGAAATACATGAAAGTCATCTTTGCTTTGTTGTCCGTCCGTGCACTCATGTGCACACATTCACCCTTCATCCGTTTAAAGCCTCACTCCTCTGTTTCCGCGAACATTGCCCTCATATATTCAAGCATTGTTGGGGCTTTTTGGGTAATATCTACAGTCAGTACACACACACACTGAAAGCGCAGGGTGCAGGGGGAGATATCCGAGTCTGGCAGTGCTGGCAGAGCAGGAGATAGAGAAGTGCTTACACTGCACTGAGGGGGTGATGGGGGACATCAAAGGCTTGCTGTATAAATGAATATTAAAATTCAGCAGCAGTACCCCTCCTGTGTGTGATTAGCCAAGACTGGGAAAGACAGAAAAACATGGAGACAGGGAAGTTAGAGAGAAGAGAAAGAGAATGACGGGGAATGCGGAGTGTATAGGAAGTCTGAGAGTGAATCTGGGATGATTAAGGCTGCTCCACAAAGCTGCTTCTGGAGTTCTGTGTGCGAATTATCATAATCATCGACAGCAGTGTAAGTGGCGGAACTATGAGTCATTTCAACTCTCTCCCAGCACACATCACACGACCACGGCCTGTCCGTATGATCTTTGCAATAGCTGCTTGGCAACTGGCATCCTATTTCATTGCATAATTTGATGGAGCTTTTGCAAATGTTTCACTTCTGGTTGCTCAGTTGAATGTGTATCAGATGCAGCTTCGCTTTGATTCTTAGATGAACGTAGGTTCCAAAGAGTTTCGTTCCAAAACGACACCCACCAGTTGTCAAAAAAAGCTACTCCTACTACTGAACTTTAAAACGGGAAAGCCAGCAATGGTGGAATCTTCATGCTGCTGTCTTTTAAAATTTGTGCAATAATAATCTTTACATATTTGACCCTGGTCTGAGCCCAATAGTTAAGAGATTGCCTGCAGGTCAGTTCAGAACATATTGATCCTCTTGTCAAGCGATGAGCTCCAGAGTAGCATGTACGCTGCGCGGCGGTTAAACAGATTTTGCAACAGGGACCCACCAGGAGCACCAAGGAGATGCTTCAAGATGCCGATTATCTTATATTAGTGCAGAAAAAGGTTGCAGGTGTGTGCATCATACAAGACAGAGATAGAGAGGAGCAGGTGCAGAGGAAATGGAATGGAGAGAAAGAAAGAGGGAACAATTGATGTGGGGTACAACTAGTGTTGGAGGGCGAAGAAAAAAAATGTAAAAAGGGAGAGAGGTATTTTACATGCAGAGTATACTGCGTGATGCAAGGGCATGTGATGGAAAGTGAATGTTAAAACACAGTGAAAGCAAAGAGAAGAAGAGAGGGAGTGTGAGTAGGCTGAGTGATGAGGAGAACATGGAGGACGTGATGAATGTAGGAGAAGACAGTGAGCTGATGATTATCCCCATCTTCTGAGAGTGGAGGACTCAGAGGGAGTGGGAAGCTCTAAACTGCTGGTGTGGTGTAAATAATTACGTGAACAAATGCTATGCGCTGCTGAAGTCAGAACTTTCAGGGATGTGTTTAGCATTCCTGAGAGTCGGTGCCGTATGCTACAATAGTATTTAGTGGATGTAGAAGACCTTAAATGCTCATTTTGTTTTTTAACACACGTCATGACACATGACACTCGCTTGATGCATTCCTGAAGGTTCTGAGGAAAAAGATTTGCTCATCAAATTATTCAAACCGCACTAGATATGGAGTTTACATTTGTATCTTCGGTTTGCAATCAAAGACAAGAAGTTGGCAATCCAAAATATTTTTGAGAGATAAACTATCGACGGTCTAATAAAACTGTTTTATTGTAAATCCAATAAGTTTGTTATTAAAGGTATATTACTGTAAATCCAAAACTTTTGTTTGCAAACCCAAATATTTTATTTGCTTGTGTCTATCTTATGCTGAAAGATGTCAGACACGTCTTTGATGGGCAGTCTCGAGCCAAGCTGTCACTACGACCGAGACTGACCAATGGTGACGTGTCTAATGTCTGCCATCGGAAGTCCCTCCGTAGCAGTTACAGTATCTGAAAAACAAAGGTTTTAAAGATGCAAACACACAGGAAGGTGGATGGATGAACAGCTTGAACTATGATATCTATAAATCTTATCATAGCTATGGCACATGCATTTTGAGTCATAGTGATACACTTTGATGTTAACGGCAAGAATAATGCATGCTGGTATTTGTATTAAAGTAAATTAGTAATGAATCTCCCTCATGCATGAATCATGCATCAATAACAGCCTAATTTGCCGGATGATGCAAAATAGCATATTGTCAATATTTTAGACACCCCAAAAATTCTGAAATCTTGTTTTGATCGGAGCTCATTACTTATTTAGAGGTGCCAGGCTCCCCCTGGCTCGCCTGTAGGTCACACCAAGCACATACTACACACACACACACACACACACACACACACACACACACACACACACACACACACACACACACACACACACACACACACACACACACACACACACACACGCACACATCTGCAGCTCCAGGAGTAGCAACAGGTGCTGCCTCTATCACGTGCTTCAGCTGTTTGATGCACAGATGTGCACACTCGCGAGTCACAGTGTGTAACCAAACAGCTTACACACATGTCATTTTTATAATACTTAAGGCGGCACATTATTTTCTACTTGAGTGTGTTCCCTTTAACAACGCAGCTGCCCCTCTTTCTTCAGGCACTGACAGTGAAACTGGCGCATAATGTAATGGCCTATCTCAAGAGATCTCGCTATCCCTTGCCACCTCCACTCCGCCTCTATAGAAGTTTGCCTTCTTTCAACCGCTTTCCATTAATTACAGAGAGGAGAGTTGAAAGTGAGTAGACCTTATTTTAGGTAGAGAAGGTTATTAATGAGAGAGCTCCCTGTTGCTTATCCACTGGGAGCGCCTTGACCTGAGTTGTTCCTGTGAACACACACTTTCTCTCCCACTCACAAGCACAGACAAAGTCAGGGAGACAAACTAAGTCCATCTGTGCATTGATTGTATTTGCCCAAGGAAGTGAGTGCGCTCCAGAGAGAGTGTTGATAGGCATCTCCAGTTCATGTCCAACACAAACGCTCTCCACCGTGCCATCAGCGTCAGAGCTGTAAATGGCTTGGTATTGAACATCGCGGCTAGACATGCTAGACAGGCTGCCAGACCTGCGCCTATAAACACCTTTATCTCATCTGCGTCTGAAAATATTCATACATTAACACATAAGTACGCTCTTATGCAGCTTTGTGCTTTGAATCGCTCTTGATAATTTATTCCATTGTGGATCAATTGACTCATTGAGTCAGTTGCATAACAGTAACTTAGTCATCAGTATGGCAGTGGAGAGCTGAAGCTGAGTGGGAGACTGTTGAATGATGTGCTGCCCACAATGTAGGAGGTGAGAGTGGGCGCCTGAGAAGCCTCCTGTGTATTATAAATACTTAATGCAGGAGTTTTGGCTGCTGCCTTGAAATTGCACCATGCCCGTGCCATATTGTTAACCTCCTGCGGTGCAATTAATCACAATGAACTGCAGGATACGGTTGTTAATGAATGGCAAGCTTGGTGGGGGAAAGTGACCACTGTGCTCGGGGTTAGAGGCCATGCAAATTAGGAGTGTTGCACTCAAAGCAGGTATTTCACCGATGGGTGCTTGTTGTTGAAGGTGTGTAAGGTCACCGTGCTGCCATAGAGACAGGACCACACTCTCTGTCGCAAGAATACTGTGCAGCATTGTAGCTACTGACATTCCTCTGCATCAATCATTGCACAGTTCTCAAACCTTCTTTTGAGCAGGACCTGGAACAGGATGTACGGAGTGTCACATCACAGGGCTCGGTTTAGGAATGTTTAAGAAGAAATGCAGTTGTTACACATGTGCCCAATCAGAATCACATAACTTTCTATAATGTAGGCTGGTAGTGAGCTGCCAGACAACATGACCAAGAAGAACAGCATTGTAATTAATTTCCTAGTGATTCAGAAATAGAATTTAAACTTTAATTAATTTTGGTGAGCACACCCAGAAACCCCTCTAGGATACCCTGGTAGAGCTACTTTGGAAACAACTGCACATTAATCCACTATTAGGATCGAAAAAGTTTGATGACAGAGGGAACTTCAGCATCATCAGTCATGTTAGGCCTAAAATGTGTTTCTGTTTTAGGCAACAACCCCCTTTTAGAGGAAAAATGTTGCTATACGTGCCATTTTGTATTGTGTAGCACATAAAAGCCATCAGATAACCTCTCAATCACAAGTGGCAGACAGCCGGGAGTGTCTGACCAATTAGGTTTATTAATAAGCAAGATAGATGGATATATTTCATGCATTATGTCGTTATCGCGTTTTGCGTGGTGTTGTTTTTCCATGACAGGGAAGTTCATACCCTGTGAGGCAGCGTTAGCTGGAATAATTACAGGAATTAGGGAACGAGAACTCAGGCAGCCTGTGGGGTGATAATAATCACACTTACCCCATTGTTGTGGTTGAAATCAAAGGCGACACTTGACCACTGATCCTTTTCACTGGCAGTAAAAATGAATGTCTGGGATTGGCTGCTGCGTATAAAAGGTATTCTCTCTATACGACAGCCTCCTCTGTATCACCGTCGGTGCGTCTGCGGGAATTTGATGAGAACTGCTCCATTCCCCTCGGCTGTCACTGCCTGGATTCACGCATAAATGTCGTTCTGCACATGGCACGGAAATCAGCTCTTGTTCTTTGGCGTTGTGCGTTTGGTGATGGAGCAGCAGCGGCGCTGTGGGAGAACCAGCGCAGAGTCCAATGGAGACCCGACAGGCGCCGTGCGGTTGTCGTGTAAATTACAGATCCTCGCTGGAAGGGTGGAGAAGCCCTGTTGCCTGAACTGGGAAAGACAACCCTCAGCCAGTAGATAACGCACAGCATCACACTGTCCACCCGCCTCTCTCTAGCTCATTACCATGGGCGCGCAGGCTACACCCCCACTCTCTCGCCCAGAATATTTCACACTCACTATTTATGCATTTCTATAACTAAGCTGATTTCTGGTGTGGCTCCCTTAAGCCCCTCTTGTGATTCTGCAACATTAATTTATGGCGTGTGATTGGTCACACGTGACTACATTCCAGCTCTCCTTATCGGTTTTGCCTGAGTCGTTTACCCTGATTAAAATATCCTGCATAGTTTCTGTGCTGCCTCTATAGAATTGCCTGCATGATCTATCCATAGACACCTCTGCACCACGCTACCCAACTCGCTCCACATCTGGCTGCATCCATCCGCTTCCCTCCCACAGATATCTGTCTGTATAGAACTTCCTACGTCACGACACCGTCCTCCGCAGTGACGTCACCGAGTGCTCAAGGGATTTCATGATTTGTTTTACATATTTTAAATTTATCGATAAGTAACCTACCCACCTCGTGCTAAACGGAAATGATACAATCAAGTCCTATGATCTAATAATAAGTCTCCTGATCCCCTTTCCCCTCATTATAACGTAGTTTAGTAATGAATGAGACAGACCATGCTCCATGAGATATTTGGGCCGTTGCCTGTCAATATATCAATAGTGATTTGGGGCTGTGTTTGACATACTCAAATGACAAAGCTTAATCTGTGTTTTGTTTAAAAAGAGACTGAATTATTCACCCCATTAAATACACGTTATGATTTTAGGATCTTTCATTTTACCTTATTCTTTCATATTCTGCCTTTGTATTGATCCGCAGTAGTTTGTCTTTATGTATTTAGTTTACATTATCACATGTAATGTATTCATTGTCTTTAACATTGATTCAAGTGCAACATCTGATTCTGAATATGTGGTTGTGAGGAAACAACTAAAATAGTGAATTATGGCACCATTCTTTTTAGAAATGTTCCATGCACAATCCAGTCCTGTCCTGACAATCCAATTAATTGACATTGTGTTGAAAGCCAATAGCAGAATGCCACCTTCTTCCTGAAGTCTACTCAACCAACTGAGCACCATGAATGAATGAATGAGCAATCAGCAATAGTTAGATTCAGTTTCAACATGAAACCCAGTGCACATGAGTGGTAATTAAGTGTTTGATTGTGCCCATTTATGCTGAGAGCTATAGTCACATTAAAATCACACTTTGTCAATATGAAAAAACTAATTGTAACAGAATTTAATGTGAGATGTTAAAGCTGATCAAAATCTATCTCAAAAATATTCTATTTAGGATATTTTTTTTTTTAATGTTCAGGTTGACACCAGATGAGCACCTTTTGACCTTCAGGTGTGTCCTCATAATGCAGTCTATATGAAGAAGATAAACTTTGTAAGATACATTTTTGTTTAAACTCCCAGCTGGGAGCTGGAAATGCAGTGTGCCAAGCCCCCCATATCCTGCAGCTTGTCTGTAGTGCCAACAGGTCTGTAGACAATGCGGTGAACATGGCCCTCCACTTCACCCTCCAGCACCTGGACTCAACAGGAACCTATGACAGGATCCTTATAGTGGACTTCAGCTCGGCCTTCAACACTATCAGCCCAGCTCTTTTGCACTGTGTAGTCGTTACAGTTCAAGGGTACCATCACCACTCAGGACGTCACCCAAAAATCACAACAGAGAGTCTACTTCCTGGGGCAGCTGAGGACATAAAACCCGCCAGTGACTTTGATGGTGCATTTCTACACTGCCATCATCGAGTCCATCCTCACCTCCTCCATCACCATCTGGTACACTGCAGCAACTGCCAAGGACAAGGGGAGACTGCAATACCTCACACCAAAAGAACAGTTTCTTCCCGTCTGCTGCTGGAATCATTAACAAGGCCCATGTCCCCCAATGACCCCTATCTCCTTGCCACATACAATACACATTATATATTATGTACTTATTCTGGACTATATGTGTTACATTATCATACATATTCCTGAATTCCCTTGACCTCTGTACAGTCGACTTTTGCACATCCTTTCTGAGCACTTACATTGCACATTGTATTCATTCCGACATATTTCTATATTGTAAGTAATAATATATGTTTATATATATGTTTAAAGCTATTATAATTGTTTTGTCCTTATTTTATTATTTAATACTTCTTTATGTTTATGTTCCTTTGTATCTTTATGTTGTCTGCAAGCATCAATATACCAGGACAAATTCCTAGTACTGTGGAAAACCCTACATATCAATGAATCTGAATCAGGTTTTGACTCTGAACAGGGTTAACAAGTCTAATTAAATCCATTAAAAACAGACTTCTTCTTGGGTCTGAGTCTCTCCTCCTCCTAAACACTTGGTCTTGACTCGATACAGATGGCCTTGTCCCCATCTCCACATAATATGGGCCATATGATTTGTTTTACTGATATTAAACTTCAAAACATAACACAGAGTAATATTCACTATTGGGTGGATGTTTCCTTTAGAGAGCACAGTGGCACGTCCTCTTTAAGCCAAGTTGCATTACGTCACTAGAATGCGGAAGTATGTACGCAGGAAATTAGCTCCAACTGTTTTGTTGACATGTGAATTTGGTAAGTGTAGCACACTCGCTCAGTGAGATAAGGTAAAAATTGTAATATTCAATGACACAATTCATTAGGTATGCTCTTCACAAGAATAATCAGAGAAACAGGTCGAATTCTGAGATAATATTGTTTTTGTTGTTTGAATTTGCTAGCTAGGCGATGCTAAACGTGAGCTAGCCTTTGCCCGATCAATTGTAGCGTTAACTTTCGGTTTCCTAGGTAACTTGTTGTGACATGCATCTTCACTGTTGACTGATAAATTGGTGAGCGAAACAGTCCGTCATATATTTGTCACGTAACCAACTGCTTTGGAACCTCTTTGGTCGATATCAGCGGAGTTAATGCTGAGGCTTCGAGAATAGCAGGAGCATGTTCCCACGCAGCTCTGCTCCGATGGGGCGACCAGCCTACAGACCCGGTCTGCGTCCACCACCCCCACCCTTCGTGAACAGATACCACGATTACAACCACCAAACAGAACCTGGTGTTTACAGGTGAGCCTAGCTGAGGAATAACAGATGGGCGGTGTTGTGGTTGACTCTGTTGCGGAAATGTAATGTTATTTTAAACCCTGTTGAAGATGTCACATATTACTCACATATATGTATATAGGTACTGCTTGACTCTGCCAGGCAGCTGTCTGTCTGAGGGAGAACTGTTGTTCTCTGTATCCAGGCCTTGATTAAGCAATGAATCACTCAATACTGTGAAGCGATTTTGTTGTGTGAATCCCCTGTTTGATTGATCTGGCTCAGAATTTGCTACAACAACAGCAAATTTATAGTTGCTTGATTGTACGTTTTGTGTTCAAATGTGCATGTGTTTGATAGTGTCTATGTTCCTGAACGAAAGGCGTTTCCTCCATATGATTGGAGGCCCACAACACCCACCTCTCCCATGCCTCCCCGTCACACACCAGCCATGACCAATGGGCGCAAGTATGCCATTTTCTCTTTTACTAGCTTCTGAATAAACTTTGTCTCATTATTATCATCTACATTTAATGAATATTTCCCCAAATCCTCTTCTACATGGAATTCTGTACTCTTGTTTTTTTTTCTAGGAGGCACAATGAGGAATACAACCCCCATGTTGTGAAGCGACAGCGCCTTGACGCGTCACCACACGTACTGTTAGGCTCTCCTTTGTTTCACAACGCTCCTCCCCTTCATCATCCTGACCAAGCAGTGGCAGGCTCCTCAAGATCGTCCTCCACTGGTTTTAACCGCTCTCATGCCAACCCACATCCCTACCCGCCCCCTCAGCTGATACCGGAAGGCTCCAACAACTTGCAGTTCTATGCTAAAGACAAGGTATATTCAGACAGTCTTTGCCGGAGGTTGATATACCTTTAGAAGGAGTGTGTGTATCGGTGCAGGTGTTCTTTGTTTAGCCCGTATTGCATGTGTTTTTGCCCTCAGCTCAGTGGTCAGATGGTTGAGCTGTCTGTCGCGTGCCAGCAGCAGCCTTGCGATCTTGTTTGGAAGGAGATGTGCCGATCTCGGCTGCAGCAGGACATGCAGCATGCCTATGCAGGTGTGAAGGAAATACACAGTGATGTTCTACTGTCTGTCTGCTATTCTCCTTAATCATCAGCTGCATTTCACACAGGGTCAAGACTTTACTTGACCGGATCTTCTATGAATGGATTAGGCTGTCGGAGCAGTGATGCTGATTTGTGTCTGGTCCTCAATGGAAAAGTGAGCATCTTTGACTCTGCGTTTGAAGCTTTGTATGTGTGAAATGTAATTATGCACTTCCTCTTAATCCTCTGCATGTTTCTGTTTCAGAAAAGACCTGATCCTATTCATGTACTCTCTGTCCTCCAGCAATTGTTCAAACCACTGTGTGAGTAATCTTTAAAAGCCTTTTGTAAGTTTTATTAATTAGAAATGATTTTTGATCTGCAATTAACTTTCAACATTTGTCAAATATGGTTGTCAATACAGCTTACTTACTCACTACTAACGAAACTACTTCTTTGTTACTTAGTTTTGTTGCTTATAATTAAGTATTTCAACACAAACGGTGGGATTGATATTGTGGTTTTGTAGAAGGATATGTTTACAGATCTAATGTTCTTCACAGCTTCCACTAGGTGGAGCTACTTCTTCAGTGGAAAGATTTAGGTTTACAAAAGTAAAACTAGTACAAATCTCAAGTTTTCTGTTTTCTGATTTATTTATAGCGTATGTAGAGAAGACTCAGCTGATCAGAGCCAAAGTGCCGATACTCAGGTTCAAAGAGAAAGGCAGGTAGGAACAAAGCTGCTGTTGAAGCCTGTTTTTACTACAACATGAGTGATATTTCAACGTTGATATGAACATTCTACCACTCTTCCTCATGTAGTGATCTTGAGTTTGATCTGAATGTCAATAACACAGTGGGCATCAGAAATACATTCCTTCTGAGGAGCTACGCTTACGGTAATTCAGTTTTTATTTTCTTATTCTGAAATTTCTGCTCAATCAAAGTCAGAAGTCATCAGATTAGTTGATGGAAGGCAAAAGCTACTTGTTATGACCAGCTGTGTTTCCACCGTTTGTCTCAGCCGATGTCAGGATAATACCCATGATCCTCGTCATCAAGAAATGGGCACGTCACAATCAAATCAATGACGCCAGTAAAGGAACTTTAAGCAGCTACACACTGGTGCTGATGGTGCTGCACTACCTCCAGAGTCAGTACACAATCACACACACGCAGACAAAATCTTGTTTTTATCCTCATTTATGGATTTGAAGTTTGGTGAATCTTATGTCTTTATTTACCTTCACAGCCCTGAAAGAACCAGTTCTTCCCTCTTTACAGAGAGACTACCAAGTAAGTGTCTCCATTGTTTTTTGCAACTTAATCTTATTTAGGTTGTTCCACTATTTCTTTTACCTTTCATTAAGTACAACTGAAATAATAATGTAAATGTAAGATAAACGTTATTTGTTACTATTGTCCCCTTTCATGTAGTTTCTGCTTCACTTGTAGTTTCATCTATTACTCTTTACTCTGTGTCTTGATTTTAGGAGTGTTTCAATCCCTTGATGGACATTGACACGGTCCCAGACGGACCTAGATGCATCCCCCCCTACAACTCAAGAAACCAGTCGTCTCTGGGAGAGCTTCTTCTGGGCTTTCTCAAATATTACGTCACGGACTTCAGGTAACTCCCACATAAATCCCAGAATCAAGTGTATCATCTGCAGTACTTGCCAACTCCTTCTCCCCCTCAAGTGTCCTGTTTCCCCACTCCTTCCTCCCTCCTGCATCCTCTGCTCTTGTTTCATGTTTCCAGTTGAAAGGCAGTAGCAGGTGGAACCGTTGGCCTTGCGCAATGCTGTCATGACTTACTGTGACGCCTGTGTTCGCAGAATGTTTGTTACTCTGCCCAACCACGTACTTTAAGTGGACAAGTTTGTTTTTTACTTGTTTTGTGTCAAAATTGGGAAGAATTCCACAAAGTCCAACTCTCCATGTTGACTGGTTTGTACAGTGATGATCATGTTTTTCTTTCTTAATGAGCATTTCCTTGAACGACTCAATTGCACAAATGAACTGGCAAAGTCTGACTTGCAATTTGATGTTAATGTTAATGCATTCAAGAAACGTTCAACACCTGAAAGAAAAAAGGTAAAATGTGTTGTAGTGAAGATGATGATGATTTGTATGTTGACTCCGAACTTACAGGTGTTAAAGTCAACTTGCCGGTGTTTCCCACATAATCATAACTAAAGTCTCCTGCAACCGTCATTGTTTTTAAAGTGACTTAACAGCTTTTCTCACAAGCTATTAGTTAGATTCAAAGTATGAAATTAACATGTAAAACCTTTATTTCATTATTTTATTATATTGTAGAATCTGTTTCATTATTATTGTGATTATTTCCTTTTTAATCACAGTAATAACAATATTAATATGATGATGTCAACCTGTTTTTTTCTCTGTCATGCAGTTGGGATAAGCAGGTGATCTCTATTCGAGAGGCCAAAGCTTTGCCCAAGAACAAGTCCTCACAGTGGAGAAATAAATACATTTGTGTGGAAGGTAAACATTTCAGTTGACACCTCACAATACCACCAACATAGGCCGAGTAAGAAATCCGATCCTTTGAGTGACGTTGATTTCTGTTTCAGAGCCATTTGAGAGAAACAACGTCGCCCGGGCAGTTCATGAGCAGGTCAAGTTTGATGCCATTAAAGCTCAGTTTGCGGAGGTATATAATACTCTGATTACTTTTTCTTTATGTTTTATGGGAGCAGTGATGAGTTATTCATATCTCTGCTACTTCTCCTCTCCCCCTGCAGTCATGGCGGATACTACAGAAGAGGAAAGACCTGAACTCGATTCTACCTGTCAGAGCGATCATTAATAAGGAGTCTTCCCGGAGATAAGGGATTCCTCTAATTATACGCGCTGATGGGAGTCTTCTACCTCAAGACACACTTTTCCCCTGAAAGGAGCCCTGCTGCCTCCAAACCTTACAGCCAGAAGGACTCTGAATGCCCTGGTATTGGTCACTTAGTGTGGCAGTACCTATTAAAAATACTGCAATGACTGTCAAACACTTTAAATGCCTTTGCCAAATTTATGTAATTGATATTACTGCGGTAAGTGGAGAGACACCAGGCTGCTGTGCAAACCAAAACCCTGCCAGTTAATCTGATAACATGGAGAAACTGCACTGAAGCAGGAAAATAATGTTCAGCGTTATTAGCAGAGGTGTGGACCCACCCGAGTCCCGTGACTTGGACTTGAGTAATATTTGAGTCACCAAAAACACTTATAACCTGACATTCAACACCGATGAGTTGTGACTCCACTTGGACTCGAGCCTTATAAATTCAAATGACGTGACGTTCAAGCCCAAATTGTTGGGCTTTAAAATGTAGTCTGCGACCATTGAAGTTCCACAAGCAGCAAAGGTTGTGTGTCAGTGCAGACGGACAGAATCATCCCTGCTGCTACCTGGAGAGGAACTGGGAAGCTTGCAAACATTATACTTTCCAGAAAAAGATTCATTTCTGATGTATATGAAAACATTATGCAAAACATGCGGTTTGATAACATACAGTGATGGACCCTGGGTAAGTCTTTAGGCTGATTGACGGTAGTTAACGGGCCAGCGGTTAGCTAAATAGTTAGTACTAGTTGGGTACTTTTTTGAAATGGCGTTTGATTTGTATAGAACACATTAGGGCTTGTTTAGGACTCAAAACCAACAGCTTGAGACGTGCTTGTCTTGACTCGGGACTTGACTCTGACATGATTGTAAAGACTGGAGTCATTGTTTTGGACAGAACAATGACGTGGTCCCACCTCTGGTTATTAGAGATGGCTGTTGCTGTGACGCAGCATTTTACCGGTATAATATAATTTGTGGCAGCAAGTTCAGTATATTGACAAAGCCTGAGAAGACGCTGTAACATGCTCATTACCAGCCAGCTAAAATGGAAGCAGCAGCTTTAAAGGTTCTAAAGACGAGCCAAGTTTATCTCCTGATTTCAGTTTTGGTCACATCCATATTGTCAGTTTGAAGATGTTATTTGTCTCTTCCACAGTTAAAGAAAAAACAATTGTCATGTAATATATATTATATATATATTATATATATTTTTTCATCGGCAACATGTTTTAGTTTCTATGTTATTAAGTGACTGTTCAACTAATGCAGCAGTTGAACTCAGAGGTGAAACTGGACTCTGAACGTTCTTTGTATTTACTAACGATGTGTTGGGTTATTTCCTCTGTGCTGCGTCATTTTAGTTCGTCAGCCTGATTTAAATGGACAAAAATTGTTAACATAATATATAAGATGTGAGAAGACTTTACAGAGACTCGAGTGTGATTATTTTTTTTTTTGCTTTCCTCTGGTTTATATTTCTATGTGGCTGTTTTTTTACATTTTGTAACTTACTGTCTTTTAAATGTTGAAGAAAATTAAATCTGTTCAGATGTATGGTGGTTTTCACTTTCAGTAAGAAATATAGTAAAGCAGCATTATAATATATTATAGTTACAATATAAGTACACAGAAGATTTTATGATTGTGGAAAAATTCTAAACATGAATAAATACTTAAAGTCTCCTTATAAGCTTAGATGTACATTACAGTGTGTCCTAAACATTCATTTATATACAGAATATGAAAGTAGAATGACAATGTAAATGTCTGTCATTCATTTTATTGATACATTGATACATTTTTGCAGTTAAAAATCAAGATCACTGATTTGATCTTCCTCTCATGAGGGCCAGTTACTGACGATGACCTGGGAATATTAATCATTAGTCAGAATGACAACCTGCACTGGTCCAATGTCTTTAATCTTCCTGATGTTCCATATCTGATGTCAATGTGTTCATTCAGGGTTCCTTGATTAGCTTATAAAACTCAGGTTGACACACTTTTGTTCAAGTGTTCTCTGCAATCTTTTATCTCTGAGGTTGGACGTGTCATCACACCCAGTTCTACGACTGCTGCATAGTGGAACCACTGTTAGGGGGGTAGGTAACTTACAAGACTGTGTGTGTGTGCGTGTGTGCGTGTGTGTGTGTGTGTGTGTGTGTGTGTGTGTGTGTGTGTGCACGTGTGTGTGCGTGTGTGTGGGACTGGCCACCAGCAGCAGGGGCACGAGGGGGTACTGTTTCAGCACACGGCCTATTATTAACTTCGCGAAGGGGATTTCTATCTTAAAGTCACATGGCTTTGACCTGTCAGACACCAGCACAGAACAAAGCCAAATACTGATTATTTTGAAAATTCCATAATAAACATAATTGTAAGTTTAAGCTTCTTAGAGTTAGTTGATAGTGTGCCTAATTCAAAAGCTATGATTGGCCCCTTTCTCACTGCATTTCCCCTCTCTATCTCCACTCCCCTCCTTTCATACCCCACTCAGTCTATTTCTGTCCCTCGCTGAGTCAGATGGACGGCTCCCAACTTAGAATGACAAAAACAGACCGACAAACTCTTCAGAAATCCGTGTGGCTGAAAACATCAAGTCGACTCTGAAATATAAAGAAAACAGCATTGGGAACTACGAGAGAACATGGAGCAATGTGAGAGTCTGGACGCTGAGATGACGGAGCTGCAGGAGTTTCAATCTGAGGCTTCGGATGTCATCAGCCAGGACGATGAGGACGAGGTGGAGGAACTGCAAAACAGGTGATTAATATGCTTGACTGGACCTCACCGGCTGAATTAAACCAGTTGGGATGTCACATGTAAAGTGATGTGGGAGCTGCTGGAAGATCTGATCTAAAAAGTTACTGACTATACCTCGTATGAATCCATTTGTTTTGGGGCTTCTTACCTCTGATACGCTTTTGTCAAAGTATTAAATCTTGTTTCCCAATTAATGAAAAGTATAACTGGTCAGATGGATCAAAGCAACACAAAGCAGCACTGTCATGACGTCATTCAACATATCGATCATCTGATGTATTGCTAGGAAGTTTAACTAGGGCATCTCTCTTCTGATATTTAATATTACTTGCCTCATTTATCATGTTTCATGCTGGGTGTTCTAGGTATCGTTGCCCTGTCATAAATTGTGAAAGACACTGATATGTTGGATGTATCTCAGATGGCCAAGCTTGTCTTCTCTAATATTACATGCATGGAGTTTCAGGACGTCACCTTGCAGTAACCCTGCTTGGGCCAACCTGGATTTGGAGCAGGAGGGTCATTCTCTGGCACCAGACACCCGCTAATGCCGGAGATTATACACCTCTCAAGTGATCATCCTGAGAAAAGATCAGCAACCTGGTTGATTTGTTATGTGGCCGCGATGTTGCAAAACATGATGAGGATTTATCTTCTGGCAAATGTTGCTCAAATATCTTTTGATTTGATTAATTTGTTTGTTCCCTACTTGGATTTCCTTGAATCTTGCAGTCAGACGGTTCAGTCATGCCATTCCTCTTCGTATGAAGTGTTCAAACAACTTCTCTCTCTAACTGTCCATTCCTCCTTCCTTCAGCCTGCGAGAGGTGGTCCAGGACATGTCCGTCAAGCCTAAACTCCAGTGCCTGATGGTGGATCCATCCTTCTCCATGGTGACCGTGCAGAGCGAGGACAGTGGTATCGTCTGGGAGACGGCCTCCAGTCGCTGCTCTACTCCCTGGGCCTCTGAGACCAGCTCCATCTCTGAAGCCTGCAGCACGGAAGGCTCCGGCACTGCAGGCAAAATCACCATAGTGTTTGATGAGGAGAACATAATACGCAGGAGAACGAGATCTGGGGGAAGGAGAAGCAGGTTGGGGGACAGGCTGAGCCGACCTGGCAGTTCGAGATCGGCTTCAGCTCTGGGAGTGGAGAGACCTGAGATGGCAGAGGTATCTCTTCCCAATGTCAAGCAGGAGGAAACCAAAACAGAGGCTGAGCTGGAGGAAATCAAAAACAAAGATCAGCAGCTGTTCAGTTTGATTTCAGAGGGGTATGAGATTCTCAACATCAGGGTCCCATCCAAGCTTCCCACTGTTGATGAAGAGGAGAGCACAGAGCTGCAGGACAATTTGTCTTATCTGGACCAGACTCCCGAGATAAGGTCCCGAAACCACCTCAACTGGAAACAACAGAACGATGAACATGCGGACGAGATGGAAGTATTGAATTGCAACGAGGTATTTATTGATTTATAAATGAAGTTCTAGTCCTAATTTTTACCCTTTATCAGAAAATGAATTAACAGCTTTTAGAGTATCTTTTGATAAACTGCTGATTGTGATCTCTCCACAGCCCTCAAAGCAAGACTCTTCTCAGTCATCAGCAATCACGCAGTCTCAGGAAAACGGCTCCAGCGACATTGACTACTTTGAGAAGTTTACCTTGGTTGATGAGGTGGTTCCTGGAGAACAAGCTCCCGAGCTGCAACAGGAGGTGGAACACCCTGCAGCAGAACCCCAGGCAGAGCCAACATCTGCTAATGAGACTGCCGAAGTCAGCCCACAAGCATTAGAGGACTCCTTTGTCTTTGTTACAGATGTGGAGATAGCTGGGGAACACCTTGATGAGGTGTTCTATGGAGACGGATCTACTGTGGATGCAATGCAGCGGAGAGCAGGCAAAGGGGGGGAGGATGGAGGAGGGACGAGAACAAGAAGAGAGAGTCAGAGGAAGGAGAGTGGTTCAGTATTGTTTGGGAGTGAAGAGACCACACTCACCCCTATTTATATCTCCTCTGGACCCCCAAAGATCATTGACCCCATTCTGCTGGAGGAGCCCACCGCCATGTCCTTCATGTACTCTGACCTTTATGAGGATGCAGTAGGTGAGAGGAGGAAGAGCGACGAGGAGTACTCTGAGGCGGAGAGTGTGGCATCTGAGAAATCTTTTAAGAGATGTGTGTCTGATTCAGAGGAGGCAGACGGGTACCTTGAGAAGTTCACTTTGAAAGATGAAACTCCCATTGTGGAGCTTCAAGCGGAGTCAGCACAGGATAAGAGGAAGGGGAGGATGATGTGGTCACAGAGTGAGTTTGAAACGACAGGATGTCTCGCAAGAGTGCTGGAGGAGGAAGACAAGGACAAGATGAAGGAAGGGGAAACAATTTCACAAGAAGTCGGCGCTGCGGAGATGAATGATGCAGCGATGTTTGAAGAAACAGAGAAGGACAGGGAGGGAATACAACTCTCTGCTGTGACTGAGCAGGCTATCTCACAAGAACCAATTCAGGAGATTAAAGCGATGGAAGAAGGGATGCAGGATCAGGAGGAGAAGCACGAGGTAAAAGGAGTTCAGGATGAGCCTCCAGAGATCATCACTGATATCATCACTGATGTGCCTCTTCCTGAAAACCAACAGCTGGATATTAAAGTAGAGAAAGCAGAGGAGAGGGAGGAACAGCAGAGAGAAAAGCCAGTGGGAAAAGTTAGTAAGCCAGGCATTATCAAAACAGAGCAGCCATGTCAAATACATGAAGGGGGAACAGCTCAGGTGCCTGTAGAGGCGTTGGAGGAGACATCAGTGGAAGCACATGTTGGCTCTGAAATGCCTCAAACAGTAATTCAATCTGAAAAACAAACAGAAAACCCAAAGAACAGTTTATCTGAGGAGGCAGCAACTGACACTGAGATGGTGGCGACAGATGAGAAAGAAGCACTTGCAGCCAGAGCAGATGCCCTAACAGAAGTGAAAGATTTTGAGACTGTAAAACAAGTAATGCTCAGTTCTTCTGAGCCATCAATTGAAATGGAAAAATCAGCGGAAGCATCGCTGTGTAAGGAAGAAGAGGTTGTTCCTGAAGAAGCTGCACCTGTTGAGGTTCTCACTGATTGTGAGACGGCAGTACACGCAGTGGTGAAGGTAACTGAGAAGACAGTGGATGAAGAAGAGATCCAAACTAAAGTGCAGATTGATCTTCAGGACGTACCAAGTGTCGACACAGCAGCGGTTCCAGGAGGAGAAAAGAGGCTGGATGTTTCACCAGAGAACAATGTGGTTGAGTCGCCTCGATTTGTGTCCGAAGCAAGTCAGGAGTCAGAGATTAAAAGCAAACATTCAAGCAAAGTTCTCCTGATGCACAACAAAGTCATGACAGATCCTGGGCAGAAGGAGCATGAGATCATTGGGAGCAACCAGCATAAACACCATTCAATACTGACAACTGGAGCCAAAACTAAAACACCCACAGAGGACTCTGGCTCTGGTGTTCAGGAGACTGCGGGTGTGGATGATGAGGTAATCCTCCTCGTCCCCAAAGGACAAGCTGTAGAAATGGACATAAATATAGGTCAGAGGTCAGAGAACACTAAAACAGTGTCGCCCCCTGAACCCGACAACAGATGTGAATATCTCGTAGTGTCTGATAACACCACAATATCATCGAAGGCTCCTCGGGCACCAGTGGAAGATACAATAACTGAACAGGAAGCAGAAACTGAAGGTGTTTCAAAGGATGAAGCATCAACCAGAAATAAGTTGGTGAGGAAGTACTCACCTGTACCATGTGAGGAGGAGGCCGAGACAGAGGGGCAGAGGACAGAGGAGGATTTAACAGAAGATGAGGGCATCCTGTCACCCCTGAGGAGCTTTACTCCCCAGGAGGACTTACCAGCGCTACACAGGGAGGAAATAGACACAACAGAAGTAGAACAAACACTGGAGATGAAAAAGGTGGCAGGGGCCCCAGAAACAGACATAAAAGAGGATGTAGGTCAAGATATTGATCTGCACAGAGAAGATGCTGTGCAGACGACAGAGCAAGGTGAGGCAGTTGAAGAGGGTCCAGAGGCGACTGCTGAGGAGTACGATTATGAGATAATATCTAAACAGGACATCACAGAGAGCTCAGAACCCGAAATACTGGGAGATGCAGAGGAGCCAGGGCATGACAGCAGTTTGGAGAGGGAAGAGAGTTTGGAGAGGATGAAAGTCTCAGACGTGTTTGCAGACGAAGAGCTCGTCGAGGCTGACTATGAAATCATTGATGCTGAGGAGGAGAGTCAGGCCCGCCTGGCGTCTGAGCTGCAGGGGATGGACTGGTTCTGTCTCACCTGTGAACGTCTGCTGCCGCAGGAAGACTTTGTCTCCGGCGAGCATCACGGCCACGAGGTGGCTGCTGTGGACAAAGCCTTCGACGAGATCAAGGTAACGCTGATGTGGATCTGGATATGTTACATTTAAATACAGTGACATTTGTTTTACAGTTTCCAATAAGACTAAGAATACAGATTATTTTAGAAACATGGTTAGCACAATGCTAATGTATAGTTTAGTTCAAATGTACAGTATGCAACTTAAAGTTTAGAGAAATATTGCTTTCACACAGTGACAAGAGAGCTTAATTCATGTCACATGGTACATGAAATGATGTATTAAAGAGAGAGATTAAACTAAACCTGTTTCACTTTGGCAGCAGGCCTGAGCACCTGACCTGCAGGATTACAACACGCACTTATGATTATCACACTCTTTACTGTTATTCGTTTGGCTCGTAGTGCAATAAACTGGTCCTAAATCAGTCAATACGTTTTCCACTCATGCTGGCAGCTTGCATGATCTCCGGCTGCTGGCAGGCTGCAGACAAGCACATTGAATTGTTGTGATGTAATGCTCCACTTTGATCGGTGGAAAGGTCCGCTGTGACATCATCAAGCGGGGACTGATATGTGATCTGTTCACGCACCGTTCTCCCTCGCTGTCTCTGAAGGTGAACACATGGTCAACCATCTGCTTTTTTAATTTTTCATGATGAATTGACTTTGGTGGTGTTATACCTGAGAGGAGTTTTACAGAAGCCATCTGTCATCTATTAACCCTTCACATGATCTGACTAGACTCTGCAGAAAAGACTATGTTTTAGTTTTTCAGTTGTTTTAATGTGATTTGTGAGGACACATTAGACAATATGAGTGAAGTTAGATACTTCAGCAACCGTAACCAACTGTAAACAATCACCAGTAATTCACTGTAATTCACTCCTGCAGCTCTTCAGACAGAAACTCCTAATTTCATTGTTCAGTCTTCTGGAATCTCCTCTCTTAATTGTCCCCTTAAAGCTGCACAAGGAAAATCAACTTACCAGTGCCAATAACTGTAGAAAAGAGCATCATTCACCTTCTGACAGAGACTTGATCAGTTTTTCCCATCAACTCTCAGAGATAATGTCCCCTGCTGTGACATCTCCGGCTGTGAGATTCAAAGTTTCAGCTCTTGGAAAGTAGCTGATTTCAAATGGTCTGTCCGTCTGTGTGAAGATGTCCACAACCTTACTTAAATGCAGCTGTGCTGATGTGAAACATTATGTGCATGTGTCTGTACAACAGGACAGGCTGAGTGACTGGATCTCAGAGCTGCAGGGGAGGTCGGAGAACATCGAGGACCTGGTATCTGAGCTGGAGCTGTCCTACAACTCTGTGGAGGTAATGCACACTGACCTGAGAGAAGCTTTAAACACCTATCAGTGCTTGCATGCATCACCCTGACACATACCTTATGTCTTTCCTTGACCTCTCTTCCAGGACCAGTTTGTGGAAAGCGAGGTAGCGATGCGGGCGCGGAATGAGGAGATGATGGCTCTGGTGATGGAGCAGTACAACAACATGTCTGTCAGCATGGAGGAGGAAAAGAAGGCCAAGCTGGAACAGCTCTACGACCAGATCGTCTCCTTCCAGGAGAACATCGACGCTGCGAAGGCCACTCTGGAGACAACGGTCAGAGAGGCTGAGACAGACGCACGGGTGAGTCCGGAGGCCTCTGACGCAATTGCCCTGTGATTTGTGTCAAAGTTCTCAATCTCTCTTCAATCTGTTCTCCCACTAGTCGCCTGAAGACATTCATGCAAGGTAATGTGCTTTCAGTGGGCTCCTAGCAGGTATACACTTACACACGACTGGGAAGTGATAACCAATGCAGCATGCTGCAGAGCAATCAGCGATAGTAGAAGGTCAATTTTCTTTTCCTTTCCAAGCCTAACCTTTAGTATTAAATACTGCGGTTGTGTGATCAGTCTCAAGGCAGCTCTCGAGTCAACAATGTCACTGGAGCTGGGTTCCAAGGGACTGCTGGTGTTCGAGGATTACGCTAAAGGCAACACTTCCAGCTCACACCTCGCACAGCGAAAGGGAATTCCAGGTCTGTCTGACGTCAACACATGTTTGTAGATACATTCAGTTCCTGCAGGGAGTCCGGTGTCTTCTGCTTGTATCTGGCCGTGCTGAACCTCCCCTGATCTGTCCCACAGTGCCTCAAAGACCCAAACTTCAGCTCCAGGAGCCTGGCTCAGCCACCAGCACCAATGTTACTGTTTACTGGAAGGTCAACCCTGGAGATATCATAGACTGCTTCCAGGTCTACTGCATGGAGGATCCACAAGGAGGTGATTACTGTTAGGACGGCATTTAAACTGGAAATGGTTGTCAGAGTGGCCGAGGTTCTGTTTCAGATTGAGTTTCCCTTTAACTAAATCAAAGGGTGACATGTTAAATGATCCTGACAAATTCAACAGTAGACGCATTACATGTCTATATTATCCTCAACTATGTTGTTATTCTTGGTAGTGGGCATCATTTTTTTGGCAAAATATATGAATCCAGGTGAAATCAGACATCAGTGGAAATATTTTAGCTCTTACTCCATGTCTGTTGTCCACAGCTGTGTCGGAGGAGTATCGTGTGACGGTTAAGGAGAGTTACTGCGTCCTGGAGGAGCTGGAGCCTGATAAGACCTACAAAGTGTGGGTGATGGCTGTCAACTACACCGGCTGCTCTCTGCCCAGCGAGCGACTCGCCTTCAGGACGGGTCAGTCCACAGGCTGCAGCTAAAGCTGCAAACATACAACAACTTTGGCTGATAAAAACCGGAGAGAAACGTTTGTTTTTCTGAATTCACCAGAGGGATGATATGTCTCAACTATCTCGCTATGTTTTCCGGCAGCTTCATCAGTGCCAGTAATAGATACAGAGCGCTGTACTGTCATGTGGGATTCAGCCATGCTGAGATGGAGCCCAGGAAAACAGATTCCTGGACAGAGTTACACCTTGGAGTACTGCCGCCAGTACGAACTGGAGGGCGACGGGCTGAGGTGCGTCTTTGACACATTCCCAATCCATTTGAAATCCAGCATGCAGTTTGTTTTAACCAGCTGAAGTCAGACAAAAGTCTATTATTGGACATGTTTTCTGTGACTGTCTGTGATTTCCATCATGCTGGAAAAAGCAGATCATTTTATTTACCACTTAGTTAATACACACATTTAAACATATAATTGCAATTGATGCCAAAACCAGCCAGTTAAATTAAACTTACAGTTATTCAATGTTATCTTTGGTAGTAAAGGCTCATTCCTTTCATTTGTATGTGTGTGTTGTATGTGTGTGTCTTTGCCATATTTTTAGATCAATCTCGGGTATTAAAAGCTGTGAACAAAGGGTTCTCCTGCAGCCCAATGAGAATTACCTGTTTTACATCAAAACTGTGACTGAGGCCGGAGCCAGCGATCAGAGCGAAGCTGCACTCATTTCAACCAAAGGTTACAAAAAACACACTTCAACAAACTGTTTGTGTGCCAGGTTGCACAAATACAAACACAGTTACTGTTTGTTTTCAGGAACAAGATTCCACCTGCTGAAGGCTTCAGCTCACCCGGCTCTGGAGCTGTCAGCAGACCAGACCACCCTGTACTACTCCCAGGATGCATATAAACAAGCAGCAGAGCCGTGAGTCTGTCACTGTTTTAATCACCTTCCACCTCTTCAGACCCTGTTAGGAAGGATTTTTATGTTTATATTTGTATGTTCCAGGTGTCCATCCATCCTAGGTGAGTTGTTACCAGGAAGGGGTCACTACTACTGGGAGACCATAGTGTCAGGATGTGCAGCGTACAGGCTCGGAGTGACGTACAGCACCGCCAGTAAAAACAGCTCATTGGGGGAAGACAACCATTCATGGTGTTTGCAGTGTATCCCTTCACCATCTGGGTAGGTATAAAGCACCCACCCGGTTTTTAAGTTGTTACCATGTTGTTTCAGTCTAAAACATCTCTCACTATTCCTTTTGTCTGTCCAGTTGCAGGTATAAGTTGCTCCACAACGGCATTCGGTCCAGTGTGTTTATGATGGACTTGCCTGAGCGAGTGGGTACTCTCCTCGATTACCAGCTCGGTCGTCTATGTTTCTACAATGCACAAAGCGGTCAGCTGTTGGGGGCCTTCAGACAACACTTCACCCAGTTCTGCCGCCCTGCTCTGGCCCTGGAGGTGCCGGGCAGCCTGCAGGTCAGCATGGTGCTGGAGGTGCCAGAGTTTGCCAAGAACAGCTAGCTCCACTTTCTGCCTCACAAACTGGAGAGTTTACAGTTCATGTTGGGCCTTTATTGATCTAAATAATCTCCCTGTATGCTTATTACAAGGGTCAGTGTTGAATTACATAGATACAACCAACATTCAGTATAGGAGAAAACACAGTGGGTCACAAGGAAATGATTGGATCTCATAGAATAAGGAGAAAAACTTTCATTAAGTTAATTCATCTGGTAACAGAAATAGAAACATAGTGTAAATATCAAAACATAGGAAATGGTAATTATTGATATGGATGATTGTTTGAAAAACATCTGGACTGACGAGTGCCTTGAATTTCCTTCACACTTGAGTTTCTTCAATTTCTGTTTTTTTCAACTCAGATATGTGACGTTGACGCAGGCTCATGTTGTAACTTTTACATACCAATGCTGATGTGCGTTTTTTACTGTTTTGTATTAGTTGTATGATTTACTCATTTTCAGTTTTAAACCCTCACTGATAGATAGTATGAGTTAACGACTGCATACTGAAGAAATATACTGTTGCACTTTTGAACTTTGTCTCATATTGTGAATATATCTGTTTTGTATAAATACCCCTTTGTAAACAAGTGTGATTGGTTCTGTCATGTGTTACATTCAAATGAAAGCTGTTTTCCTTTCACTGTTTCATGTTTGAGCTGAATGAACATGATTATTTTTCTATTTGCAAAACTGGACTGTTTGCTTTGACTTGCCTCATTAGCGCACTAACATACATTCACCACTAGAGGGCCTCAGAACAACATCTGTTGTAACATTTGCGTCACATCTGAGCTCTGAACTCTTTCTCTGCTTCATATAATGTGAACAAAACAACATCCAAAGTCAAATGCAGGGCTCTTCCAGACATGCATCTACAGATGAGTGATAGATGTGAATTGGGACATAGAGAAAACTCTGCAACTTTAAAGTGGTGACCCATTTTTAAGTAAAAAGGAGCCTGAACTATAAATATCCTGATCGTGATGATAAACAACCACTGATATCAGCAGAAATCAAATACATTTGTTTTGTGAAAGTATTTTTTTGTTTCTGTTTTCCTTCACAGACTCTATTGTCATCCACTGTCATGCACACTCACTGTGATGTACTGGGAATGATACATCGCAGTAAATAGAAACATACGACTACTTGTGACCATTTCTGCAAGAACTACATACACGTACACGTATGTGTAGGTTCATTCATGTATTTATCTATGAACGAATATGGCAGTTTTGGTGTTCCGTACTATTCACAGTACATTACATATTTCTGGAATTCAGAGGGCAAAAGAGTGAGGAAGAGTGAGTTTTATGCAAACACCTCCGGACCCTCAGGGAACAGATTCAGGCTTACATGTGCCTGCTCAGCCAGGCCTGTAAATAACTGATTCGTCTCTGAGCTCTTTCAGTAGACGTCACTGGTTTGGGAAGTTGGAACATTTTCGACTGCATTGGATCTGAACTCTGTTCAGGCTGTTTCTGTTCGAGTGAAAAGTTTAAAACCAGTTGAACTGCAGAAGATACGACAGTGCTGTGTTGCAGCCCTGTTTTTCTTCACATATCTCAATTCCAAAGTTCTTTGACAACCGTGGACGTGATTTCACCAACGTCTAGTTAGTTCTCTATCCCAGCAAAATATAGAATGGTGTCACATGACCGCTGACCAGGACAATATCTAATGTAACGCATCTTAACTTGATTACTCAAATTTTTTCCATAACTAAGGCCAAAAGAAAAGAAAGAGAGCTCTATTCTCTCACATGTAAACTACCAGTCACATAATAAGAGCCGGCGAGGTCGAGAACTCCTCTAATCAAACTGGACAAATACTGTCTTACTGCAATCGTATAGAGGATGGAGGACACGTGTTTTAGAGAAGAAAAATGGAGAAAGAAAGTACAGTGGGCATTGCTGGATATCATATATATATTTTAATAATATATTATATGAAGACAGTAGGTACCAACCATTCACAGTGCAGTATCAACAGCAACAGATATGTCAAAGATAAATTATGAAGGACACCGTGAGCATTTTGACACAATATGGACACGAGAAGTCATGAAGGCACACTGCGTACATATGGTGTTCACAAGCTGGTGTGTTACGGCAGCACACACACATTGTCTTGTTTCCCAATCTGGTGACTTAAAGGGAATGTATCTTTGAAATATATAGAAATTCAGACTAAGACAGAGAAATCATGAAAACAATCGCATGGCGTAGACACAGTTCAACAGGCTGTGGGAGGATCTATCATAAAAAAATATGACTGTAAAAGAAAAAAAAGGCAGCTAAGTGACACAATCTCACACTGGACAGCAACTTAAGTTACACACTGAAGGCACAGCAAACGCTGTAAATCAACACAAAAGTCATGAAAATAAAAAGCAGCAACAGACGCAGGCAGATTATTAATGACAGAATTAATACAAACACACGCACACGTCCTAAATATTTTGCATTAATAAGTTCATACAGTGTGTGTTAGGCCCTTCCATCACCTCAGTGTACGTAGCAAGAATTATGATCAAGCCGATGTGCCCTATTAGAGACAAATGGTAAATTGCATTAAGTTATCAGGAAAATATGTACAACTATACAATTTATACAAAGCAGAGGAGGTGCAAGCAAAGTAAGCTAATCAGTTATTCCTATAGTCATGGCTGCAGGCATGCTGTACATCATCAGGTGTAATTTCAATTTACAGAACATTTTTCAGTTGATTGTAGGACGGATGGTGCTAAAATATTGCACAGTCTTATTGTGTTGACGGACTCATAAACTAGCAAGACAACTCTTGTCATTAGGTGCTGTAGTCCAACACTGTCGTTTCCAACGTATCTATATATTTTCAACATTGAGGGTATTTCCACACCGCACGCGGAATAGCTGCAGTATGACGTTGAAACACGAATCCCTTAAAGGAAGCAAAAATAGTAGAGGTCAGAACACAAGAAAGACACTCTCAGAGGTCAAACAGTGCCACTTACTTTCCCTGCTGGACTTTTCATTTCCCTCAGCTTTCCTTTGAACTGTCTCATTCAGCAGCACTTCATAATGTTCCATCCTTAACCACAAACATGCGCTCAACCATTTTAAAGTCCTTACATATACAGTTTCATCTCATTCAGACAAACATCTTTCAAATCCATCATCATCATATTAAAATAGTCTCGTATAATTATATAGACAAACTTCCAGTTACATTATGGTTCAAGTCACTAACAATTATTTGATTTCCCTTTTGGACTTGTGCCTGTCATCTACGGGATGATCCTCCTCCAGTCACTAGGCTGGATCAGGGACTCAGGGTTGAAAGGTCAGGGGTTACGCAGGCGTAGAGCTCTTTTCAATCACCAGACTGGGTTTCTGTTCTGGTCGGTGAGGTTTGTGCTGAGGGCTGCTGCGAAGGTTGTCATCCATCTGCATCAAAAGACAGTCTCATTTGAACACACATGCGTGAGCACAAAATAACATGAGAAGGATTGAGCAAGAAGTGACACGTTTACATGGACGTGGATTTGATGCAAAGAAGAGAAAAGGAAAGCAGAAGCACCTTCTCTATCAAGTTGGACTCTTTGTTTACAAGCTGAGTTAGTTTCTGGAGGTTGGCGTCCATTGTTTCCTGTACAGATGGGAGAGGACCTGGAGAGGATGGACAACCACATAAAAAGAAGATGATAGCAAAGAGTGAGTGGAAAAGTGTAGGTAATAAAAAATAAAGCAAGCATGCAACAAATGTATTAGTAGAATGCTGTTAGTTGTTTTGTGCGCTTGGAAATAAAGCATAAACTGTTAAAACCCTCAAGATATAAGCTTTTGTTGTGTGTGCGGCGGCCATACAAGGGTGGGTCGAGTTGAAGTGGACTGCAAGGATGTTGTCAATGAAGTGTGTGAGGCTCTCCAGCTGTCTGAGGTGGCTCTGCAGAGGGCTGCTGGGCAGACTGGCTTTATGGAGTGGGGCCACAAAACCAAAGACAAAGGCGTCCAGACTGGTCGGCCTACAATCATGTGTATAAAAAATACATTGAGAAACACTGACAAGCAAATGGGAAAACAATATGAGGTTCTGTATCTGTTCCAAAAGTACCAGTATTCATTTTATTACTGTTGCATAAATCCTCTATTGTATTAATTCATGTTTTCTAAATGAACACTTGAAAGCAATTACCAAGTAAATGACAACATGATACTGTAAGTTATTTGAGGAACTTACGAGTTGCCAAAGAAGTAGTTTGCTGTCCCCAGTCTGTAGGAGAGGAGATTCAGGCACTCTTTAGCGTCACTGTAAATCTGAGGTCGGAGAGTGAGAGGGAGAACTACAACAATGAGAGGGAGAACTACAACAGTGAGAGGGAGAACTACAGTAGAAAAAAGAACTGTGGTCAGAAGGGTGACGCACAGAGAATAAAACGATTAATGATGTAAATGGGTCAGTATTTACCTTTCCTTCCAACTCAGTTATTCTGTGTGGCAACGATTCTCCTTTGGTAAGCAATATGCGGGAGAGTGCGATGTTGGCATGGCGACTAGGGACGAGGAAATTAAGAGGGAATGGTGAGCGTGAGGCAAACCAAGGCCGTGTCAGATTAGCGTAGTTTTCTGCATCCACCCAGAAAGTATGCAACTGTGAGATAGAAAGAAAAAAAAAACAACAGACCATCATCCAAAAGGTGAACAGAACTCCCACTTACACATCTGTCAGGGAACAAGCTGAAGGGAGATAGTTTTACCAGAGCTGGTCGCAGTTTCTCCTCGAGCAGAGCAATGTATGCCATGGTGTCCGCTCCTTGTCTGGCTGTCAGCTCATAATCAGCATTAAACCTCTGAAAATACATCAAGTATTACGACTCTTCTGCTTCAGGTTTCTGAGAGCATACTGAGCAGCAGTTGATGTACAGACAGCAGCCCTTGCAGGCATCTCTTACCTGCTTTCTCAGGAAGTTGAGAATCTGCGATGGTTCTTTGACTGCAATGTCACCACAAATCAGCTCTGGGACCGTCGCTGTTGGAAAAACCGAGACAGCGTTGGAGATATTACGATTCAGCATAAAGTTATTTAAGAGGGTCAATGAAACTGCATCATGCTTGTTAATAGGCTCTTGTTACCTACAACAGACTATAAAGTAACTTAATTTGGAAACTAACAATGTGTGGAAACAATGCTGAAAATAGATTTCAATTTGAAGGAGGCTACAAACTGATTACCTGGACTGTATATTTTCATACGTGCCATGTATATATATATCAAATAGAATTCATACACTCCACCACACATGTACACAAACCAAACCAACGACCCTCTTATGAAATGCAGGTTTAAAGGAAATCGCAGCCCACCTGTTAGAGTTCTCCATGTCCAGTCTATCGGGGAAACTGTAAGTTTTGCGGCAGAAAACTTTGCATACGCCTGAAAGAAAACCCACAACTGAATGTACATAGATGGTGAAGGGACAATTATTGCCTTTATGACATACAAGTTGATCACAAGTGTTATGCTACTATTTTAGAAGCAAGTACAATAGTTATTGAACCCTGTGTGAACAACATCAGAGGAGGATACTCCCAACAGAACATTATGGCCTGTATTGTATGTGAGATACAGATGGGAAGTGGCAGTAGTATC
The DNA here is from genome assembly GCA_901007825.1 of Macroramphosus scolopax. Classification (NCBI taxonomy): domain Eukaryota; kingdom Metazoa; phylum Chordata; class Actinopteri; order Syngnathiformes; family Centriscidae; genus Macroramphosus; species Macroramphosus scolopax. The sequence goes on along the minus strand of CAAKHC010003192.1, from coordinate 33,415 downwards.
AATGCCCTTATCAATGCTTAGGGTCTCAACAATCTGTCTATTTACTCAGATGAACTGTTGATAATACAACATGTTTGTATGTACATATTTCAATGACATAAAACACATAACATATAAAACACATAATAGTTGCATATCTTCACTTTAAAAGAGCTGAAAGTTCAAAATGTTTTTGTAAAAGCGGAGAGCGAGATGTTGACTTGATTAAAATTTCAGGACACTTTCAATAAATCCGAAACAACGCTTGCATATCTGTTATATATATGTATAATAAATACACAAATATGTCCAAGTAGCACCCAAGTTGAATCAAAACTGGAGCAACACAAGCTGACCTTGAAGGACTAAATTATGTCAACAACGACTGACACCCAGCTACACAGCAAGGACAAACCTTGCAGGCAGGAAGCAGAATATATTTCAGCTGGATAGATGTGAAATTCATCCGGTAACCTTAATATTATTGACAAGTGATGTAGGAAAGTTAGCATGGAAGCTAACCAGAGATACGGAGAGAACATCAGAGAATAAAACATGTCGTCTTGAAAGAATGGCTCGACATAATTGTCGTGAGTTTGTAAACGACAATAAACGTTACCAGAACTATCAGGGACTCGGTGTGGACAGAGGGCAGCCCCCAGTCGCCTCCCCAGCATCTCAGCTCCACGGCGGCCGCCATGTTTTCATTCATGGTCGGAGCGGGTGACGTCACGACGTACCTGTTACGTCAGAACTGGTAGAAGCGAAAAATCCCCAAAGAACACTTGTTTTAATATTCATAAAATAAATATGAATGTCCAAAATCAACATTAACACGTTCATTTTTCCTTGTCATTGGAGTAATTTAAAAATTAAAAAATTAAAAATGCTATTACAGATATCTCGATTTCAAGCTTTGACTAGGCAAAATTAAGATATTAGTAATAATATCCAGGTATTAAATAGCTATTACAATGGCTTGCCACAACCTTCTTGTCTCGTCCCTCTCCGGCACACAAACCCTTCTTGAAAATCTGGAGGAAAATGTTTAAATGTAAAGCACTGAATTCACCTGTCAAGTCTAGTGAGTCTAGCTATTGTCTTGTTGACAGTAGCTTCTAGTATAGTGAAGATGGCCGCACCTGTCTTTAATGATTCATTATTGTATAGTGTGTGGTCATCTACAATTCACTAGATATCACAACCATGACAATTATTAACTGGACCAGGGCTGCGATTATAATATATAATGTAGACCCCTCTGCAGAATTGTTCCCCCCAATGCTGTCTCCATGTCAAAGGCTTTTCACCTGGTGACTCTCTTTGACTCCAATTGTCTCTAGCTTGTCCTTTTTCTTTAAGTAGTTGTTCATCCCCAGAAACGGGTCAGTTAGCTGAACAGAATAAAACAACCCCTTACATAGAACCGTTAACCAAGTCATTATAGCCACATCCTAAAACTTTACCTCAGAGAGCTTTGTAACCTTTCTATCTAACTGTATCTTATAGAGCATCTGTTTAAAGACGAATTGTAACTTCCTGGTGTTTTTTTCCTTGCTGCTTCGATACTTCTGAAGTTACTACGTGGAATATGCATGTTATGTTTTGTTAGGTTTAATCATCATGGCGTGACGTGACGTCTGACATGACATGACGTCCGACATGACATGTTGTCTGTCCAGTGGCTGATGTCCAGTGCGTCTGTTGAAGGCTGCCAGGTGTTTGGTCAGAGACCAGACAGGCAGACACAGACGGGTGCACACTGATACGGCACCAAGGGATGGTAAATGTCTCACTTTGGCTCTGAGAAGCAGCTGAGATGTTGAAATGTACTTGAGGTTAGAAGTGAACATTTTAATATGAGTACCAGACATCTATGAAATTTTTCCAGTGCTAAAAATGGTCCCAAGTCTCATCATCTTCTTCCACAGAAAGGTTAACGGAATTGAACTAATATAAAAAAAACATCTGGTGCATGAATACAGTTCAGTTGAAGATAAGCTTTAAGATTGAATCCACCTTTATGATAAACGTTAATGTTTATGAAAACAAATTGCTAGCAGCAATCGGGTTTTCTTCTCCACAGCTTCCAGCATTGTGTCATTTTAGAAATATTTTGAGTCGGATATTTTGAGTCTCTAAAGTACTTTTATATGGTCAATGCCCCAAAGACGCTGGATATAAAGACTCACAGAACAGAATAGTGTGATAAACATGTAAACAACTCATATTAAACTCACACAGTATGAAATCCTTTTGGCTTTAAATGTATAAATTGTCTCTAATAGTCGTATGGATTCTCTCTCTCCTTTCTGCTGCTGTATTCCGGAAGACATTAACATGGTCCCTGCACGGAGCCACTTTTGCGAAAGTAACATATGAGGACACTCCCCCTTTGCTTTAAAAAGCTGTGCTCGTGCCACAAAACCATCTCACCTCCTCTGAGATTTTGACTCCACATCTGGATGCTCAGCTTGTCCATGTGACCACCTGTGACTAGTCTGTGACATTTACTGAACCACAGGGGGAAACGAGCAGCTCTAACTTCAACAAGTGGCTTCTTGTAAGGGCTGACACATATTGAAGCACTGATGATTGGTGTGTGGACCAGAGTGTTGGCTCTGTCTCTGGTGCTGCAGCAGCTAGTCCTCATTGTCACAGCACAAGGCATTGGTAAGTACTGGCTCTTTACTGTCTACTCCCCACTTGAAAAATGATTTATAGTATGATTCTGTAGCGCTCCATATTATAAACCTCTAACATTGCTGTCAATTAAGTAAAATGTGTCTGTCAACTGTCTTTCAATCATTTGCAGAGGCATGGTTTTGTCTGTCGTCTGGTCTTACAGCTTCTAATCTGCAGCCAGATTCAAATCTCAGTTAAAATTGGCTTTTTGTGGCTTGTAGAGCTTAGTATACAGGATCCAGTAGCCATCTGACCTGAATAAAGTCAGCTTCCACGGTAGAACAACATCGACTGCCATGGGAGAAAGTTAATGTGCATGAATCAGAATTTCCTGTCACTACATATTATTCCTTGAATTCTGCAGTGACTGTGTGCATGAGAATGTGTGTAAAGTGTGTGCTTGTGCCCCTGCACGTGAGTGTGCGTGCACACAGTTAGGCAGTGGGTTTGTTCCAGTGGAAAGAGTTTACTGCTGCACCTTTCTGCAGTTCCAGGCTACCACTCTATAAAACACAGCAGGAAACAAAAACACGCGTTCCCTCACACATACACATTCGTGTGTGTGCACAGACAAATGCGCATATACAGATACACACTCACATATAAAAAAGCACCATTGACTCAGCTGCAGAAAAACCACAAAACATTGCAAGCTAAAGCCATTTCAACCTGAACTCTGTAAAACTCTGTTAGACAATCGCTTATTTTTTACGAGATGGAACCTTCTCCACTGGCCAGCTGGACAGTTCCTTACTGCTGACACATGACTGACCATTAGTTTTCTATGCTCACCCAAGGCAAATACACTACCGTATTATCCAACAGTCCTCTTCTGTGTTAGTCTATGACCTCCTGGTGTCACCGGACTGCCTGCCGGACCTGCTCCAAGGAAGCTTAAAGAACAAAGGACGAGATGAAGCGTTCCTGCTGTCCTCCTTCAGACTACAAAGCAAGGCCCCCACTTCTCTCTACAGTGTCATTAACCCCAAAGACAACACCAAGTACCTGGATTTTAATGTACAGGCCAAACTGAGCAAGGGTGAGTTATACTACTGAAACACAGCCTGACATCATCTGCGACAGCTACTGAAATTCTTGTTGGCTGCACCCTCTTCTCTCTGCTGTATTTCATTCTTACTTCTCTCCACCTCTAGTCACTCTGCGCTACCAGAAAGCTGATGGCAGATTTGGCACCACCAGTTTCAACCACGCCTCCCTGGCAGATGGTGGAGTTCACCATGTGATGCTTCATGCCAGCGGTCTACAACATGGGCCGCCTCGCCTGAACATCTATGTAGACTGCAGGCTGGCTCACACTCTGGACGATCTGCCAGCTGCGTTTGGATCAATCCCACCTGGTGCTAACAGGGTGTCACTTAAGACCATGCAGTCAAATGGGCAGGTGAATTCAAGAATTACAGTCCAGAGTATTTATGTATGTGTGTAGTATGTACGGTATATATGTATATATATTTCTCTTTCTGTGTAAGAATCAACTGAAAGACTTGAAGCTGGTGATAGAGGACACCATAGACAACGTGGCAACTCTGCAGGACTGCAGCATGGATCAGGGGGAATCTATGCAGTTGATTGGTGAGCAGAAATACTGACTGTCTCTGGCATTACCTGACACAAACACATGCATTTAACTTAGACCTGGTGGGCGTGAGGGTTTTGATGTCCTTTTTTGTCTCCAAAGGGGTGATTTCATACAACTGCATGAGCAGATTTGAAACATACTTATTTCATTGAATTGATTTTAAAGGCTTTTTGTACAAAGCAGTAGACCAAAGGTTAATCATATCATCATCCCCTCAGACATCCAAGGTGGCAGAATCCAGCATGACCAGGCCACCATGATGGAATTGCGCAGCATGCTATCTGAGATGAAGGAGCTTCTCCACCAGCAGGTAACTCTGCTCCAGTCAGAGCAGCATAGTGTTGCTTTATTCCTACACACTGATGACATTTGTCATTTGACATATTAATAGCTGCTTTGCCAACCATTTGAAGGTAAATTGCACAATATGGTTGTCCAAGAATTATACAAAAGATAATCTATTTGTATGGAACTAAGATGTATAGAGCAAGACAACAGGGGTCAGCAAAGTGATCAACTTAAAGTTAACAGTGACAAAAGGTGGAGAACAAGGCATTCAGATCGCTCCAACAAAGAACAGGATGGACACACAGAAGTCAAATGGTAGGATTCTTCCAGAGGGTTACATTGAAGAATACATTTGTTTCAGGTACTTAATGGAGAACACTGAACATAGAAAATGCTGGGAGACTCTTAGTTGGATTACCTACTTTTATAAGTGGAAGAATCTGGGCTGATATACAAATATCTGGAATTTCCCTTTCCTTCCCGCTGTGACTGATTTTGCAATAAATCCACAGTCCGTTGTGAAGTGAGAATCCAGATTGTTTGGACCTGCTGTTTCTCTCCAGCCCTTTTCTGTTAAGGCGTTATGTAACCTCGGTCCCAAACAGGGGAATCAAAGTGAAAATCTGCCGGAGTGGATGATGTCAGCTGATCATTTTAATCTGAGGATTTGTTAGGAGATAAGGCATCAAACAGGGAGCCCGAGGCAACAGAATGTTTAGTTAAACACTTCAGCATGTCAGTTTTGTGAGTCAGAAAACCCTTCATTTAAGGAAGCAGATCACTGGAGCTTTCAAAGGCAAATTATTTTATAGTTTTTGGAAAGAAATGGCTAATTTAACACTCATTTAAAAGGAGAGGAGAAGAGTGAGTGAATTTTTTTTTTATCAGCCTTTATTGGTATAAACCGCATGAAGCAACACATGATATCCTGACCAACAGTGTTCTTTACACTCTTTCTCTCTGGTTTAGATCAAAGAGACCACTTTCCTGAGGAACACCATCACAGAGTGTCTTTCCTGTGGTAACCAGCACACACACATCGATCTGATTTTTTTTGTCATTCATTTACAAACTAGTAACAACATCAAATTTCAACAAGCTGCTTTTATATGTATCTACATGTGTGTTCAGGCTCGGGGGGAGGTCCACCTACAAATCCAGGTCCAGGCAACTACGTCATGCAGCCTCACTGCCCACCTGGGACGTGCTTCACGCAGGACCTTTGCATCCGTACTGAGTCAGGCAGTTTCCAATGTGCCCCCTGTCCTGATGGATATACGGGGGATGGGGTTCACTGTGATGATATAAACGAGGTACGGTACTGTGTTCCTTTGTGTACTCTGCAACTGTGACAGCAGTCTGAGAGTAACACTAGTTTGTTTCTGTGTTTTAGTGCCAGTTCAACCCGTGTTTCCCTGATGTGAGGTGTGTGAACACGGCTCCTGGGTTCCGCTGTGAGAAATGCCCACTGGGATACAACGGACCAGAGCTAACTGGTGTCGGAGTGGCCTACGCTAAGTCAAACAAACAGGTGAAATAGTCATATTAGAATGAAAGAAGCTCATATTACCAGTTTGGAATAAAAACCCTGCAGCGAGAACATGAATATTTTTCTCCTGTTGTTTCCAGATGTGTGAGGATATAGACGAGTGTCTGCAGCGGCCAGAGATTGGAGGTTGCACCGCCAACTCGGATTGCTTCAACACTATAGTAAGACTCCTATAACTGCTGCTGGGTTATCATCAAAGTATTCCACATCACTTTGGCTTCTGACTTTGAGCTGTCCTCACCAGGGCTCCTTCAGCTGTGGAGACTGTAAAGCTGGGTTCACAGGTGACCAGGTCGGAGGCTGCCAGGGCCTCAGGCTCTGTCCCAATGGTCAACCCAACCCCTGCGCCGCCAACGCTGAGTGTGTTGTTCAGAGAGACGGCAGCATCAGCTGTGTGGTGAGATTTCAGAAAATATTAAGATACGCAAGTGTATCATGGATGTGGATCTATGGACTAGTTGTGATGTTCTAACTGACGTGATTGATATCAAATCTGATGCTGTGCTGTTTGCCTCTCTTGTTAGTGTGCCATCGGTTGGGCAGGCGACGGCTATGAGTGTGGAAAGGACACTGACATTGACGCATATCCTGATCGTAAGCTGAAGTGTCAGGACGACAACTGTAAGCAGGTACTCACTTCTACATCTGTACTCCCTCCTGTACTTAGTTCACCGTGGCTGTAGAGGTCATTTGTCCAATAATCTTACTTAAATCAAACCCATTAAAGGTTGACTGACGCACCTCTGCGATCAAATGACTCATCGACTTACATTGAGAAAGTAAATACATTTTTATGTATTTCAAATTCAGAGAGAACAGAGAGAGAAAATTTAGGTCACTATGTCCCTAAACGTTTTAAAATTCACTAAGAGTCAAATTTCTCAGTTAATTTCCATGACAGGCATGTGAATGAGTCATAGACCGAGAGGTTGGGAGGCGAGGTTAAATGAACCACATGCTCTATAGGCTACAGTTGAACTTTTTAGCTTCATACACTAGTGAGCAACTGGATGGTTCTGTTTATACATCCATGATACGAAACAAAAGCAAAATATGCAAAACAAATAAAATTATTAAACTAAAATAACTAGCGAAAGAAAATACTATCAAAATCAAATCTGATTGAAATTAACACAAGCAATCCCGCTAATTGATAAAACAACATCTGTCAATACTAACAGCAAATAAATCGATTTTTTCACTTGCATTAAAAACAAATGTGTGTTTTTTCCTTTGTCGTTTACAGGACAACTGTGTGTTTGTGCCAAACTCTGGCCAAGAGGATGCAGACAGGGACGGGATGGGTGACGCCTGCGATGATGATGCAGACAGTGACGGCCTTATTAACATAGATGTACGTACACATTTCCACATGTCGGATATATAATTACAAGCTTTTGTGAGACTTGAGATCTTATGAACCGGATCGTAACTTTCTCATGAAGCTCTGGTTTGTGTGTCTCAGGACAACTGCTGGCTAGTTCCTAATGTGGACCAGAAGAACAGTGATAAGGATCTCCATGGTGACGCCTGTGACAACTGCAAAACAGTTGAAAATCCCTCTCAGAGAGATACAGACAAGGATGGGCTGGGAGACGACTGCGATGACGACATGGATGGGGATGGTAAGTGTCTTAAAGTCAAATAAACGTCATTGTTTTTTTATGATTATAAATCAGTGGTGTTCAGATAAGCTTGACAAAGAGACTTTTTGGTAACAGAAAGGCTGAAAAAGGTTCTGTTGTCATCAGTATGGCAGGTTTAGTCACTGGACGATTACTGTTTTAATTGAATCAATTAGAAGTAATAAAGTCGGGAACATGTCATGAAACCAAATGAGCAACAATCACATTAAAAATGCAATCATGTCTGTGAAAATTATCTGAAACATTGTCTAGACAGACTGTCTAGACCGAAACAACTGGCATCATCCTGTTCTGGGGAAAGCAGGGACATTGGTTGTTTTCACTAAACTGGCAATGCTTTATCTGTTCACCACGTCCTCCAGGTCTTTTTGCGTCTGTTTCCAATTCCCAACCTCTGCCAGTGAAGTCATTGGCTTGCAGGGAAATAATTCAAGCCTCATTAAAGAAAAAATCACCGCCACAGTAGAAAACACTGTTCAATGTTGAAATGTTCCAACTGGAATTGCAACACTTTTCAGTCTTTCCCCGCATACGTCACTTTCTTACCCTTTTACAACACTATATAATTGTTCTGATGTAAACTTTAAAGGGCATTGTGTGTGCCCTTTACCTTTGCTGCATGTTTAGTTGGGCAGATTGGCAGAGCTCCAACCTCTTGATCATTCGGCTGTGACTTTAAGTCCAAGTTTGGATGGCAAAGCGCTTGGTCATGTCTGTCTTCCCTCTAGAAGCATTTTTCCACAGTAACCCTCCGTCAGTCGCTGGAAACTATTTCACCTTTGTCCTAAACAAACACTGCCATCTGGTGATGCATTTGATCCAGCTGTGTGTGAAGGCTGAGCACCGTCATGCTATTTTACTATTCCAACCGCACATATACATGTCACACGGATATAAAAGGCGATCAATCTTCTCAGGTTTGAGGAATATCCTCGACAACTGCCAGCGCGTCCCCAACCCAGACCAGAAGGACAAAGACAAAGATGGGGTGGGAGATGCGTGTGACAGCTGTCCTGATATGGCCAACCCGAACCAGGTAACCGACCAAACAACCCAACAAACATGAACTTGCAGGTATAACTCTGATCAGCGGCGTCTTGTTTCCACCCACAGTCTGACTCAGATGACGACCTTGTAGGAGACACCTGTGACGACAACATAGACAGGTAGAGAGCAATAGATGACGTGATATGAAGGTCTGTGTATGAAGCTGTGATACTTACTTTACCTGCCCTCCTTCCTCTTTGTCAGTGATGGTGACGGCCACCAGAACACAAAGGACAACTGTCCATCAGTCATCAACTCCTCTCAGCTGGACACTGACAAGGATGGAAAGGTTTCAAACTGCTATTTTCTTTGATGTGTAATAATTCATTCATTCATCTTGAATGTATCTGTATTGAAACATCTCCCAATGTCTCACTTTCTGTCGTAGGGAGATGAATGTGACGATGATGATGATAATGACGGCATCCTGGACGAGGATGACAACTGTAGAATAGTTCCCAATCCAGACCAAATGGATTCAGACAGTGAGTATCGCCACACTGCGGTGCAGGGTGTGTGTGTGGGGCTCCTTTGACCAGTGCGCTTGTGTTTCAGGTGACAAAGTTGGAGACGCATGCCAAGGAGACTTTGACAAAGACAATGTCATTGATATAGTGGACCACTGTCCAGAGAACGCTGAGGTCACCTTGACCGACTTCCGGGCCTATCAGACCGTAGTGCTGGACCCAGAGGGGGACTCTCAGATCGACCCCAACTGGGTGGTTCTCAACCAGGTGGCCAAGCTAACGTTTAAACCTATATCCTACACTAAATACATTATTGCTTTGGGTACTAACATTTGATCACCAATTTATTCAAACATATTGAAACTATATTTGTTTTGTTAGAATTCAATGAGTCCAAAATCACTGTGGCAAATATAGTGAAGCTCCTCAATTCTTTTCCTGATAGGGAATGGAAATAGTTCAGACCATGAACTCTGACCCTGGTCTTGCTGTTGGTAAGAAGTACCTTCATGCCTCCACATCCTTTTCAACAGTAGAATATTTTCCAGTGGGGTTTTCTACTAACTGATGCTGCTGTGTGTTTATCCTGCACCGTCGTCATCTGCAGGCTACACAGCATTCAGTGGGGTTGACTTTGAGGGAACATTCCACGTG
>CAAKHC010003192.1:12960-23480 GCA_901007825.1 Macroramphosus scolopax | reverse complement strand
CCGACTTCCGGGCCTATCAGACCGTAGTGCTGGACCCAGAGGGGGACTCTCAGATCGACCCCAACTGGGTGGTTCTCAACCAGGTGACCAAGCTAACGTTTGAACCCATATCCTAGTAACTCGTGCAGTGTTTCAGTCTGTCTATGAGGATGTAGCTGTTACACTAAATACATTATTGCTTTGGGTCATCAATTTATTCAAACATATTGAAACTATATTTGTTTCATTAGAATTCAATGAGCCCGAAGTCACTGTGGCAAATATAGTGAAGCCACTCATTTCTTTTCCTGATAGGGAATGGAGATAGTTCAGACCATGAACTCTGACCCTGGTCTTGCTGTTGGTAAGTAGTACCTTCATGCCACCACATCCTTTTCAACAGTACAATATTTTCCAGTGGGTTTTTCTACTAACTGATGCTGCTGTGTGTTTCTCCTGCGCCGTCGTCATCTGCAGGCTACACAGCATTCAGTGGGGTTGACTTTGAGGGAACATTCCACGTGAACACGGTGACAGATGACGACTATGCTGGCTTCATATTTGGCTACCAGGACTCCTCGTCCTTCTATGTGGTGATGTGGAAACAGACCGAACAAACCTACTGGCAGGCGGCGCCCTTCAGAGCCGTTGCAGAGCCGGGAATACAACTCAAGGTGTTGTTGAAGTGTGTGTGTCTGTGTGTGTGTATGTGTGTGTGTGTGTGTGTGTGTGTGACATTTGTTTGGAGTCTTTGTCTGTTGGCAGTTTCATTCCCCCCATTTTAATTTATTCGTTGTGACCCTCACCACCAGGTGGTGAAGTCTAAAACAGGACCTGGTGAGTATCTGAGGAACTCCCTCTGGCACACTGGAGATACTCCAGAACAGGTCCGTCTCCTGTGGAAGGACCCCAGGAACGTGGGCTGGAAGGACAAGGTGTCCTACCGCTGGGCTCTTCAACACAGACCTCAGGTTGGATACATCAGGTAAAGACCAACACACACCAAAACAAACATATGCACTAATGCAGCACAGACTAACTATCTTCTCCTCATGAACCAGGGCTCTCTTCTTTGAGGGGCCGAATCTGGTGGCCGACACTGGTGTCATAATTGACACCAGCATGAGGGGCGGAAGACTGGGTGTGTTCTGCTTTTCACAGGAAAACATTATCTGGTCCAATCTGAAGTACCGCTGCAATGGTGAGTATTTGTGAGTTAAAGGTAGTCCAGCCACTTGGGCTGTAAGCATGCTGTCATGCTTATGAGTGTCTCTTCCTCATTCCCACAGACACTATTCCTGGGGACTACAAGACGGTCGACGACCAAAACACAAATTGATCAAGCAAAGAAGGAGCAGAGCATCAATAATGAGGTCAATGTGGTAGAAGACAAGTTAGGATAAAAAGATGAAGGTGTCAGGGACCACTGTTGTTACCTTGTGATGTCAGGGTTCCCAGAAATCATTACGTTGGCCACTATATACTCCTTCCTAACTACCTAAAGTCCAACTGACTTCATGCATTTTTCCACCTTGCAGTTTTATCAATATGCTTTGTTACTGTAAGAAATGCAATACTGTTCAGAGTTTCTACAAGAGCAGTCAACTCCTGACTTTTTAAGGAAATTGAATCCTTCATATAATCACTTTCTAATGAGATGGAGGAAACCTACATCATGAAATAAAAACACCACATGGCGTTCAATGGATGTTTTATTGAAAGACTGAACAACATTAAACATCTGCGTAGCACCCTCAGTGTTTCAAACACATTACTTACATCAAAAGGTAGTCCTGCAGTTTATGCTAGTGCGCAGCCGGATCCTGACATCTGATATATATTGTTTTTGTTTTGCTTGATGTTAAAGCTGCAGATACCTTTCATTTCTACATTCACACCAATGATTGAAATAGAATGTTTTCCTAAAAACGTCGCATGAAAACACTTGCAATAAAAATTAATTGTTAGCCAAAATGTACATATAAGTTATTATGAAATATATGTTAGGAACGCAATCAGTCAACAAAAGAACATATTGATTTATTGATGGTGTATGAGAAACATGATGGACCTGCAGTTGACATTAAGCAACATATTGTAGTTTTGCAAATACAAGAATCATTGCTACACAGGTTACACACAGATGATGGTCTTTGTGTGAATTCCAATTCTTCAGTAAATTCAACATCCAGTGTTGAATAACCCAATAATAAAAGCTTTCATGCTACCTTAATCTGGCCACAAGAAGGAGCTGACACAAAGACAAAGCAAGAAGCCTTTTACGGTGTACAGAAGACAGCTGATTAAGCATCTATGTGACACATATCCACAATGTTCTGAATTATACATTTGTATTTGTTTTGTATTAGTCTGTTGCTTTCTGACATCTACCTTTGGCAAACTTTTCGTCGGCTGGGCCACCTCAGCTTCTTCAGAAAGGCTAGACTAAAGTCGCAGTAATGTAAGGCAGGTTGATTTGAGGAGCACTGCTTCGTACAACAATGATGATGAGTGGAAATGTAATATAAATTACATGGATTTTCCTAAGAATCAATTTGGCTCAAAGGGAGCACTGCCATAAACAAAGCCAGAAGCACTAACCTTGTGATCTAAGTGGATACTTCACAACAATGGGACTCTATAATATCGAAAAGAGCTTGTTCGTTTGCATAGAAAACATCTAAAAAAAGGGCGCAATATAACAAAGCATTAACACATATGTGAGCCTGAGAGATGAGATTTTAAACAAAGCAAGGGACAAATCTAACCCAATTCACAGACACACACACACACACACCCAATCACAAAATGATTCCTGATTACTTGAAGACACTCTTAAATAAAACTATTTTTTTCTTTTAACATTCAGAAATTGAAATAAATTCGTCCAAAATACTTTGCTACGACTTTATGTTCCAAGTGTACAGAACCGAAATGCCTGTCTGCGTGTAAAAGCAAGAATCCAAGAAAAACTTACATACATAGGGAATAGTTACAAAATGCACATTCAAATCTGAAATGTTCAGTAAATCCATGGTCTATCTAACTCATGATTCTACATGTAATTTCAAACCTGAACGTAATGCCAAACTCCAGGAGGCAGTGGTAATACAAAATAAGAAAAAAAAATTCCGTCAAAGTATTATCAGTTTAACATTGTAAAACAAGTAAACAATAGTATACAATACAAAAGGCAACAGATAATCCTCCACTCCAGACACTGAGGGTAGTGTAGGTTTGTGTGTCAAGATAAGGGGGGGTTGTCTCTTGGCTCAGCTTGAAAGCTACTGCCTGGCCAACTCCCCAAGAATCAGAGAATCCTGACCCTAGTGCAGTAACGTGTGACCTAGGCCTCAAAGCGTTTGGGGCAGACCATGGGAGCAAGGAGGGTCCCCAAGTAGAGGATGAGACAGACCCAGCAGGACACCATCTTGATCCAGAACACGGACCAGCTCCCCTCCAAAAGCTTCTCAATCTTGTGGTCATCATAGCTGAAAGAGAGGCACGTAGTCAATAACATGAAGTAGGACGGATTTCTAGTTTCAACTCAATAAAAGAAGAGCAATCATAAAGATGAAGACGAAATTGTGTGGAGTAAAAATGAGTCCAACAATATTATAGGAGTGCAATGCAAAATTGCTGGAATATTTTTTTAAACCCTGCAATTAATTTTTTGCCCACCTGAGGGACGCGGAAACAAGCAGTGAACAAAGGAATGACCTTTAACATTGATATTGTGAACTTGTTAGCAGAGATACCCATTTACACATCCTCCTTATACAGCGCAACAATGACATTTATTTCAGTATTCGTGTCTATGGCCACCTGGCAAATATCAGTCTAATATTCACTCTGCTTTTAGCCCTGTTTTGATGTCTGCAAACCGTGACTGACTCTTTAGCTTTTCAATGCTGCATCTTCACCAGCCAGATTCTTACTTTGATCTGTCCGCTGTTTGTTGCTGAGCAGGTTAAATACAGTGCGGAGTTTTTTATTGAAAACTGTGCAATGGAATTAAAAATGAGCAAATTGAAGGCCATAGGAACAAATATATACCATTATAGAAAAAGATGGCTCAGCCAGTGGACCTTGAGGTGCAGGAGACTGAGGACATTTCTAATTCTATTCCCTGAAGTCCCAAATGTGTAATCTCAGTCTGACCCACAGGTACTTTACAACTTCATGTATAGATGCATACACATACGGTAAATGACCAGTAAACACTGTACCACAATAGGAAGTGTGTCGTGGTGAATTTCACTTACTGGAACCAGTTGGTTACAGTCATCATGACATACAGGGAACCAAGGAAGAAGACAAAGTGGAAGTAGGAGTAGCTGTAGACGGTTCCCTCTCTTTCATCATAAAATATGTTCTGGCCTGCACCGGTCTTCTCTTCCTCATAGTCCTCTAAAAAAACACATTTAAATAGAAATACATAAAGCAGAGATAAAGGGATATGGGTCAGTTACAGTGACTTAAAATACGACCAAATATGTTTAATTTCATATGAAGTAATTCTAAACGTAATGTTTTTTGATGGTTCTACTTCTGCCATGATTGTGTCTGATTCTGATATTTCCAGCAGGGGGCGGTGTGAGCCTTCCCCCAATGGTCCTGCTTCACTGTGTCATACTAACCTCCTAGTAACAGTGACATCATCTGTGTTTGCTGACCAATACTTTCTCACCACCCTCAATCTGGTTGAGGAATAGCAATGAGTTTAGCCCCTCTGTGTGCAAACACTACCACTGGGAATATATGCATGAACACTGAAAGGGCGTTGGAGGCAGGGGGAGCGTGAGGGAGCAAATAAAAAGATGTGATAGAGTAGACATTTCTCACCTGTGTCATTTCCAAAACAGAAACAGCAGCGAGCTCTCTGCAGGATTAAGAAAAACATAAAGGTCACACCCAGCTGGATTTAATGTCATTTTAACATATAAATGAATAGACAATATGTCTCTGGGGCCTAATCTGTTTAATTGGAAGTATAATTGGAAGCTTGTGGTCAGTAGGATTTTCCCATTCTCATAATCTGTTTAACTTCTGTTCACATTTCACTAATCCACACACCAATTTAGATTTGAATATCTCTTGCTTTTACCTCCATCTCTGGCTCACTGTTCCTACACACCCGAAGGGCAGCAGAGCTTCGCCTGGTAGTGGACGTCAAGCTAGAGGGAAGGTGGAGAAAGAAGAGAAGCAGATAAAGACAGCGGGAGGGAAACAGCTTTATATTCCATCACTAAGTAGTTTTCCAATAATATGCCGTTTCAGATTACTACATAGCCCAATTCCCTCTCAAAGGAACGACCACAAGAGACGTGATGCCTCAACTATATGGGAAACACATGTGGACCAGTCATAGCTCTGGTCTCTCACACCATTAGTTCAGTTAAAGCCAATCATGCACTGCCTGTCTGGAGTCACAGCCAATAATAACTACTGTGTCTCTATCACTACAGACGGCAATAAAATATATTGTTTTTTTCCCAGAGCGCCTCGCAACAGCTATGCTGTCAGATTGGATTGTAGCCTTTCTGGAAACGATCGATTCAGCAAATTCATGGAGACGACACTAAGAAGATTTGATGTTAAAGGACAAATTACTTTGTATGTATGTACATGTTGATATTAACAAGAAGGAGACATGCAAGATAAATGTGTCTTACCAAGAGTAAAGAACACAGCCAAAGAGAATGACGGTTCCCAAAGCTGTGACAATTTTCTTGTCGCTCTCTGTCCCGGAGTTGAAGGGAAACACACACACTTTGGTGCTCACACCATCTCGCTCCAAGACTGGAAATAAAAAATACACCAACAGCATTAGTAGCAGTATGTAATATAACGGCATATGGCTCAGTTGGAATGTACGGATATTTGCTATTTACATGGAGAGTCTCTCTGCATAGAATGTTGTCTAACTGTGGAAACAGAAGCACCGTAGAGATGGACATGCAGCTTTGAATTGTGTGTCTTACCAGAGAGTTGGTGATGCCTTATCTTACTAACTACTATGACTATGGAACTATGCCTTAATATTAATCCAAAACCTACTGATGCAAGCTGATACCCAGCGATGGGTTTGACCTCGGGGAAAAAAATGGGTTCAGGGGTGAAAGCAAAAAAAAAAATTTGAATGAATGATTTAATTTTCCACATTCTCTATTCCCCATCTACAATTTGCAAAACAAGTTATAGAGCAGGGTTTCCTATGTTTCTGGAAAAAATGTGTAGTATTTGACAAAATATTATGCATAATTGTGGGTGATTCCACAACCATACAGAGTGTCCTGTACAACTCCGCTGGTTTTTCCACTTTCGGATCTAGACTGATTTCACATCTGGCCTTCCTGGAGTCCAAGTGATGGAAATCTGCTGTAGTGATGGAAACTTTAATCGCTGCAGGATTATGTCCATACTCACATTCTGTTGGTTTGCTGGAAAAGGCTGAGAAAGTGAGGTACATGACGTACACACTGATGACTCCTGGCTGTAGCAGGCCTGATGTTGGCTGCACTGCAGGGACATAAAGGCAAACAAGATAAGGGACAGGATATAAACATAACTGGCTATATTCAGGAAGATTCCTTTGTTGGTGTGTGCATATACAAATAAGTAATCTCGGTTATTTGTTTCTCGAAAATGCATTGCTTTTTGTGATTAGCGGCCTACGATGAACAGGGGAAGCTTTCTGTAAACATCACATGAATGCAACAGCTTGTATTTGCATTTGCATTACAGTCAAATGACATGAACGTGTAAGTAAAGGGCCTCACGTTTCTGGATGAATGGGGAAATGGCAAGCAGAGAGACAATAAGGCAGAGGATGCCATTGATGCCCAGAAAGATCTTGTTAAGGAGACAGGCCTCAGGATGGGTGTAGTAGACACCCATGAAGACTACAGCTCCCACCGCGAAGCTGAACAACAACAGAGTCACGAAGGCCAGAGCTGCATACCAGAAGCGGTTATACTTCACTCCTGAACTCCTGCAGACAGAAATAGAGGGGGAGAGAGATAAAATTAAACTGACAACAACAAAAACGTTAAAGCAAATTAAATACTCAAGTTAGCACTGAAAAAGTGAAAAGAGACTGACTTTGGTGAGCTTTTCCTGAAAAGGAGGGGGAACTAAGTGCACACTTCTAAACCACATGCATCCTGTGACTCTGCACAGTGCTGGCCTGCTGCCAAGCCTCGCCTCCTCCCACAATAACACAAGGCTTCATGACTCCCTCTTGCCTAACTGTTTCTTTATCAAAGTAACCCCACAGAAGAGTTGGTTCGACCCTCTGAGTTTCTCAAGATCAATATAAAGCCTTGACACAATTGGTATTTACATGGCGCTGCTCCCATCGGTGAGTTACTGAAACAGGAGCAGAGTTAAGACTTGTTGTTCTCACCAGTTTGTGTTCCATCTGTGTGCAAACTCCACCAACAGCATGAGCTGGATCAGCAGGAAAAGGAACCCGCCAGCGGCTCCTACATAGCGCCACACTATGGCATTGACAGGAGAGATGAGACATTATTTCAGAAACATTCACTATAACTGAATAAGTAAATTACTGCAGGATGATGAAATAGTATTCAAACTAAATGACTGTCATTTTAAATGTCACTGTAAAAGCCTGACATCCTTTTGGGTCAGCTTGAAAAATGATACAGGAAATTAAAAAAAATTGTGAATCTACTTTCATTAATTTTTCATTACCACCTGTGTCTCCTACCTTTATCGTCTTTCGCCATCAAGACGAATATATGAATGATAAATGACATGCTCACAAAAATAAGAAGTGCTTTAAAGAAAGGATAACAGCACTGCAGCTCAAGTGTCCAGTGTCATATCTTTACCTCCGAGAAAGGTTTCCTCCCCTGGAATGAAGAAGCCTCCGGTGCAGCACGCCACGAGAACAATGAACTTCAGCAACCAAAACCTGACAATTAAAGCAGTGAGAATTTGAAATGTGAGAAAGGTGAAACATACAGCCAACCACCAACAAATAATAATAACGTATAAATCAATGACATAAAAGCACAAAAGATTTCAGAATGACTAAATCAGAATTTGAATCATTTTATAAACTTGTGTATAACTTATACAAAATATTCCCCAATTCCCAATGTTCATGAGAACTTAGATGGTATTTTTTGCTTATATCATCAGAGAACACTTGTCATGTCCGTTAAGGCCCATGAAGAAGATGCTTAACTGAAAGATGAAGGTAGTGGCTAATTGATTTACCTTCTTCATTCATACTACAAGATGTTCAATGGGCCTTTGTAAAGCAAAGATCTAAAAATCTATGAATCTACATCATTTTTCCTTTGTCTTAAAAGATAAACACTACTACACTCAAGGCCATCTTACCCGTTATGTACAGCCGCCCTGCAGCCTGTACTGTTGTTGATGCGTATGGTGAAGATAGAGAAGCATAAGAAGAAGCAGGCCATGCCAAAGCACATCTTGTAGACGGCAGAGTAACCAACTAGAGTCTTGCAGTTTTCCCCCACGTTCATCTTCTCACACATTTCACTGTAGAAAGGGATCTGAGTGACAAAATACACAAATAAAAAAAATAATTTAGCCAATTGCTGTGTTGAACCAGCCCCCTCCTGCCACCTCTGCTCATGTTTGTCTAGGCCTCAGTGAAAAGTGTCTATTCTGAGCGTCACGCCTCTAAAAGGAGCAGAAAGAGAGAGCAGGCAGGGGCAACCACCCCTATTTCTCTCCTTCAAGCCTTCTTTCTTCCCTAGTTCCCTACAGGCTGTTAGAGGGGCATTACAACTAACTGTCAGTATACAAAAACAAAGGACATGGATGAATAAATTAACTGCCTTTTATCAGCAAGTCAGGGGGATCAGTGAGAGAAGAGAGCACAATCAAAACAAAATAACTTGGGAGATGGAGAGGCATCCATCTGGAAGTACTAATACTGCATAAAAAGAAAAAATGAAGTCAGTGATGTAGATCAGGATGCTGCAGTGGCCGTCAGCGGAACATTGGAAGTGGTCTGGTGGCTCAGTGCCAATAGAGTAGACAGCTAATTCCATATCAATCCAACAGTAGAGGTAAGAGTCAAAGGTGAATAGAAGTCAGCTAAGAAAGAAACACAGAGCTTCACCTTCAGTTATTAACATGGTGTGAGCGAGCGTTACTAGTATTGGTCAGAAAGTTGTACACATGGTGAGACGCCAGTGGATTGAGTTGTCACCTCAGTGTGTAGCACAGCCCAGAGCCAAATCAGCACGTAGAGTAAAAAGCCTATTTCGGCGCTTTTGTCTCATGTTGAGGACCTTATTAGCATGTCCATGGTGTTGTGATTAAGAGGGAAAGGGGCCGGCTGTTTCAGACTGTTGTAAATCTCTTGAAAAAAAGACCAGTGCTCTCATACACACAATGGCTGCTCTCTTAGCTTCCCACTGTGCTCAGTGTGTGAGTGACATTGAGTGTTATATGTATGTATGTGTGTGTGGAACTGATCAAGCATTACGTGGGGGCTATCAGAGGCCATTTTGTGCCTGGATGGGCCTTTTACAGGGTCCTGCTCTCACAAGAAGATGCACAGTGGGGAGTCGTTTTAATATAGTACTGTAGACACTGGCAGAGGAAGAGAGAAAAAAAAAGCAAAGGAAGATTGGTGGGGAAATATCACCCTCTTCAAATGGAGCATTCAGTAGAAGAAGCTTGCAGTCATTTCAATAGTAACAGTTATCTGAAGGTATTCACAGCATAGAAATATTAGACACATCATTATTCCCTCTCTTGTCTTCGAGTGTACACAGGTACATACTGTACACAATGTACGGTACATTACATCTGAAGGCCAGACTGTACTTTACACAGAAGGATATCATCAAAGACATGTTCCAGGTTTGACTCAAAGGAAAAAATGTGTATATTGTAGCGGAGAGGAAAAAGTTTAAAAGAGACCATAACCGCTAAATCTTCTCAAACTTCAGGGCCTAAGTGGGCGATTCTCTCTGCTCGACTATATGGCTGTACCATTATCAAGATGCACATGGGATCTGTGGGTCAAATAGTAAGATGTCTGCTGTTAGTTGGTCATTAGAACCTTTGAGCTGACACCCACTCCTCCAAAGATCATTTGCAAACCAACAAACAATAATGACTTAAATGCTGAGATCAGAAATTCCTCAAATCCAATGAGAAAAAAATAATCTCTTTTACGATACAAAAGTCTGAATGGGTAAAATGAAGGTTGGGTACATGCGTGCCAAACTACAAATAGTTTGCTGAAATACTGAATAAATTCACCTATCTTGTCCATATACCCATGACATGTCAGTAACTATGCTCAGAATTGTAAACTTAGGTCAATGTTTAAGATGCTGTTGATGTGAACAACTGGCTGACAGGTAAATCCAAAATGTGAGACCCAAATCATAACGGACGAGTCACCTCTTCAGACACCAAGAAGTCCCTGGTCTGGCTGCTACCCTTACAACTGCATACGTGTGAAATGATGGTCTACCTATTGCGTATCTACGGATTTTAGCGATCACCCCCCCCCCCCA
>CAAKHC010003192.1:0-12228 GCA_901007825.1 Macroramphosus scolopax | reverse complement strand
TTTTTTTTTTTTTTTTGGGAAGGGGGGGGGGGGGGGGGGGTGTTTTTGACTGTGTAATTCGGTTGACAGTGAAGTCTCTTGTCCGAAAACACAAAAACGCACACACACACACTCCTGCACAGAGGTCTACTGTTTCTTCTGACAGGCTCTCATATAGGACAGTCCCATAAAGACAGGCCCTGTGTTCTATTTGGGAAAGCGGAGGATCTATAATTATAAAGTCAAACATCTTCCTGTAGCCACTCCACCCTTTTGTAAAAGCCTTCCACCCTTCAGCATGTAGAACACACACACACCGCTGTGGTGAGAGGTGAACCTTTGTGGCCAACTTCAATTGAGGCGTGGTACACACTGTAGAGCTATGTTGGTTCTCCTCCGCTGGAGGGCTTACACACACACAAACACCATTTTCTTTTATACTTTCTCCTCTTGCAGGAAGCCATAGAGACTTTGCGAACGATAAGGAAGATGCTAGCGTGGGGTACATGCGAAGGCCAGTCTTTTTGATTTACAGTTAATATGTGTCTTTAGATACTGTAGTTGTGGCATTTGGTAGCATGTAGGCAATTACATACGTATGGGCATTCAGACTAGACAGCAATTGCCGACCCATGAAATAACAGGTGTTATGACAGTGGATTGAAACATCTTATGAAACTTGCTGACTGTCTAAAGCTACAGTTACCTCATTCAGTAATTAGGAACTAAAGTATTCACAAACAAATGGTGCCGTGTTTTAACCCATCAAGTCAGTATACATTACGTAACTCAAGTGTTGTTTTAACTCTGCTTTTGTGTGCATTTCATTAATCGGTGTTACTGAAAAAATCTCAACTTTGCTTGTATGCACCTTGAGGCTTAAGTAATATTCTATTTGAAAGGGTGACGGCGTTTTAGTCTCGCACGACTTCCTTCCAGTAGAGGCGGATGAGCCACCCTCCGTGCAGCAGCTTCTGCAGTAGGTGGCTGGAAAACACTTGCACTCTGTGACGGTTGACTGGGTTCAAGGTCGGGATATCCAAACTGTGGAAAGTTAACAATACGAGCGCTCGGGAGCTAAGACTGAGAGCAATCAGAACATGAGTATTATTAGTATATAGTAGTATATTCACAGGACAGGTGTGGTTAATCGTGAGTCATGTAAACAGAAGTGTATCGGTTTTTTCTGGGTACAGATCGTTAGAGAAGTGCAGCTGGTCTGGTAGCCTTGGGCATTCGTGATTATGATACAATGACTTACTGTTGAATTTGTGTGGTGTACTCTGTTCTGTCTTTTGAGACATTATCTGTTCGGAAGTTCTGTTCCTGTGAAGTTGATAAGCAGGTAACCCTTATGTGGTCATGAAAGCATACAAAATATAATTGGCAGGTAACCCTTATATGGTCATGCAAGCATACAAGATATAATCATTACACTATTCTTCAGATATTTGGGGCATCTTTTCCATTTATTGGATTAGATACAGTAAAGGTAGACAGGAAATGGGGATAGAGCTACAGGGGGAATTCCTTGCAACAAAGGTCTCCAGGCAGACTGCAGACGTTAAAATAGCATGATCACAATCAAACCTCAAGATCATCCTGACAACCATATCTTGCAATTCCACTGTATCCACAACAATGTCCAATACATACAATGTGAGTAATACGTAATATCCTTCTGCAGACTTGTTAATAGACCTAAGAAGGATTAGTTACCTGTTATTTCTTATCTCATAGAGGGAAGAATGATTATGATTTACATCATAAACCTGATCATTTTACCACCTTGTGCAATTTAAAAGTTGGGATACAAGAGTTACATAGTAGAGCTAGAATCCAACTTTTATCTGTAAATCCAGACGTCCTTGTGATAGTATGAGGTTGTCCAAGCTGGAGTAAATAGGTGAACTTACAATGTTTACTTACAATGTTTACATGCTATACTGTAATGGAGACATAACAGCAGAATAATAGATCAGATTACACATTTTAACGTGTTTCTGTGTTATCTGGGTGATGGTTGTGGGCGGCAACATAAGGCTGCTTTGATGCTTCTAAGTAGATAAAACAGACTGAGACACGTTTATTCACATACACATGAAGTAGGAGTCACGATTCTTTGGTTACATAATTTTTACTTTTGAAGTTGGGATTTAATTTTTTCAATTTAAACAGTCTTTCCACACAGACAGCTGGGCCTTTGTTAGACTATTAAATCTTGATTGTAAAAGCATTGGAAAGGGAAAAGGAGCATTGGTTTCATGAACTGAAAACTGTCGTTTACATTTTTAAATTCTTTTCTTCCACTTCAATGGCTCTATCTTTTTCTGCTCCGTCACAGGCCATGCTGTCTCGTAAATGCAGAGCACCAATAAGCGAGCAGTTGTGTTTTTTTTATCCATCAATTTATTATTTAGGTTCAAAATCATATCACCCCTGATATGAACAGGGTTCAAGTTCTACCTAAACTGCAGACGATCTATACATAGAGCATAAAGACTTTAAGCCTGGAATCTAAACCATGTTGTACGTGCTGGTCTCCATTTGCCTCCTCACAACTTAAGGATAAGCAGTTTTCTTTGTCTCTGCTGCACCCACATGTCGTACTCAATGGGCGATTAATTAACAACAATAGACTGAAAGTAAGCAGGAAAAAAGACGGTTTTAAGCCTTCAGGGTGTTTAGATTTCATTAGTTAGGGGGTGTTTCACCAGTGGACTGCAAACAGTTAGGGGCCAACAGCAAACTCTTCACAACTGATAGAGGGAGGGGGATCAGGAGCGGGGAGTTTCTAAAGGAATTCTCTAACACAGAAAAAAAGGAGTGTCCATGGTAACCAACGCTGACCCTACCCACTTCATGGCCCATACACCCCCCTACTTCACGCCTACCCTACCAACAGGTCGACAGGTGGTCAGCGTGTCTGCAACGCATGTCCCTACTTCGGTATCAACCACAACCCCCCACTAGCTTGTCATGTTGCTATAGCCATCATTCCAAAAGATCATCATCCCTCCAACGACAAACTACCAAGCTGTACAAGACTTAAAATAAGCCAAGACTCTCTCAACCCTCAAGTGGAAGCACTAAGTTTCCCTGATTGTGGGACTATGGAGGGACAAAGACTCATTTCTTCTTCACACTGCTTGAAGCTTTGTTTCATTCTCTTCATCTCATTTCCTCCATCCTCCCCCACCCTTTTAGTCGGAAGCTTATTGTCGTCATCTCTTGTGTTTTGGTCTTACAATCTTCTCCTTTCACCTTGTATTTGTTGTCTTCAGCTGCCCTTTACCCTCCACCATCCATTCTCCAGTGCTCAACTACCGTCCAGCAGTTTTAGGACTCAGAAGAAAGACCTTAATGCTCTGCGTTACACAAAGCACACACAGAGAAATACTCTTTATGGAAAGAAGGTGGATAGCCAGTAGAATAACTCCAGTAAATGAAGTGGTATTCAAAATAATTTGAACGGTTGACAGAATTTGTCTGTATGATCTTGGCTTGTTCGTCAGGCTTTGATAAGGACCGTGACATCTGGATCCTTCCCCAACCTATTTGATACAGTCTGAAATGTAGGCAATCTAACAAGGACACATCTGTATCAACACTGTTAAATATTTTCAGTGCACTGATGATAATTACCATGTTGTTTCTCTCTTACATTCTCCACTGCCTAGTTATCATTATGATGAAAAGAACTGTAGTATTTAACAAACAGGAAACAGTGAGTGTTGCCTAAATCAAACACACAGCAGTAAACTGTAGACCACGAAGCTGCACAGACACAACTACTTACGCAATGCAATCTGGTCTAGCTCAAAAATAGGTCAGGACTTTATCAGAGTAAGCACTGGAAAGTAGAATCTGTAGAGGATAGAAACATTGCCACGTTTCGTTTTTCTTCACCATCTCCTTCTCCACCACACTTACACAGGCTCAGAGATGAGGATTATGAAATCGCCTAAAAAAACAAAATGATCAATCCAATCTTATTGAATTATCTTTTATATCTGATCTTCTTTACTGTGGCTTATTCCACCTTTCATACATTTGTAAGAAGAAAAAGGCTGCTTTAAAACTTTTGAAGTCCCCATTTAAAGCTCCAGTGGATGAAATTGCCCACAGTGACTCATGGCAGAGCAAAAGTTCAGACGAAACTGTGGACACACCCTTTTATCTCAAATTACAACAAAACCTGGTGTTAAATTGAACAGAAAAACAGTTGAGGGAAAAAAGAACACGAAAAAAACTCAAAGACAATTAGATACAATGCAGGATCTCCCTCACATACAAAGACAGTTGGCCAAGACTCCACACTGAGACTTACTCCATTTCCACTCACATTCTGACTGACGGCTCCTCTATTGTCTATATAGCTAGGCAGCTGTATACACACAGCAAAAATGTATCAGTGCTCTGTTTCCTATATACAAAGGGTGCTCTTTGCTTCTCTCTTGGCAAATACAGCCCATAGCTACAACCAGAGAGAAACTTAAGTCAAGACGATAGGAAAAAGGGGGTTTCAGTCAAAAGCTGAAAAACAGTGGACAGAAATGAAACAATCCCACGCAGAAAAAAGAAAGTGTCGGATCAGAAGGAAGAGGCCAAAGCCGA
Organism: Macroramphosus scolopax; assembly: GCA_901007825.1. Lineage (NCBI taxonomy): Eukaryota > Metazoa > Chordata > Actinopteri > Syngnathiformes > Centriscidae > Macroramphosus > Macroramphosus scolopax. The sequence continues at coordinate 7,632 of CAAKHC010003192.1, read as the reverse complement.
CCTCATGCTATGCTTACCCAGAGGCCTGTTTCACTTCCCAACATATGATTTACTTGTTTGAAGTGTCAGTTACGCAGAATTGCACACATGAGATTAAGAGGGAGACAAAAGAGACTAGACATTGCCAACGATGTCCCCATAGCAAAAAAAAACTCCTGCTGCTGCTGACCACAGCAAAATTTCCAACGGGGAAGCTGAAAAGCTACCATTTCTCAGATGTAAATTCTTGCAGCATGGTTCTCATACTACTACCACCACAAAGAAACGTGTGATTGGGGAGACTGCTATAAAGTCAATGATTTTACAGCTCATCAACACTTGGTTTCATGATCACCTGCTGCACTGACACATAACCGCAGCTGTGCTGTCAAACTGGAACTCAATGACATTATCAAGATACCGAAAATCTTTTTTTTTTTTTTTTGCAAGAATGTTATACTTTATCTGCATCAAACATTGAATATATATTCTAATTCCACAATTCTCAGAGTTGGAAAAATACTATTTCTGCTTTTTGTGCACAGAGCCAGGGTTTGGGTTTTTATACCAGGAACAATGCTTTCTGAATAACAGACTCTGGTATCCCTCCAGGTCATCCTGACTCCTGTACTGTGCCAAAGGCGCCTGTTCCATAGCTGTGCTGCCCCCGTGGTTTTGGTTCTGTCCTACACTCACAGCCAAAGCTTGCAGCACTTTTGGACAGAACTCAACATTGGGCAAAAGCCTACCCCCTATCTCCCTACAACATGGCATACATTCCTGATCCCATTGAGACATTATTAGAGAGCCGCTTCCACACCATGCTCTCTCCCATCTACACCAAACAACGCCAACAGTTCTTTTTTTTCCACCTCAAAGCCAGGGAGGAAATTAACAGGCCCCACATCAATTTGGGTTACTCTAAACCTCAGAGGGAAGTGCATATATGATCACGCAAAAAAGTTATTTACACTCATAAAGAGATCAATACAAAACTAAATGGGTTGTCTGTGACCAGGATTAACACGCCACCAACACAGCAACGCATAACTGATCTTATTGTTTGCCCTTCATTTCTCCTAATCCCTCCAGCTTTCCACAGCTCCCTGTCTTTGAAGCAAACAGGAAACAGAAGTCAGCTTTCCTTCAGTGAAGGATGTGCTTGTGTGATTAAATTCCTGACCCATCCAGCTCAGCAGTGGCGACCCAGTGGTCAGAAACAATCTCTGAGTTAAGAAAAATACACCAAGGACTGAAGAAAAAGACTCTCTAACTTAATAAATAAATAAACCACAAAGCTGTTGTTTGCTGTCTGTGTTTAAAAAACAATTGTGAATTTTGGACACCATCATAGTCCTGTTTGGTTATATAGTGTGACTCTCTTCATTTTCTCAATAGTAGTTTTACAATTATGAACGAGGTATTTAGCTACATATACAATACAAAAGTAATTAGCAATTCTTAAACAATATAATCATATGATCTAAGTGAGGGAATGACCTAATGTGATTCATGTGGTTCAATATGCCACTGGTTGACATGAAATGTGTTTCTGTAAATATGACTTGGTCATATTATTTCAGTGGAGGGAATAAAATGTGGTTGAAATGATGTGGTTAATGTGGTTTAATATGCCATTCGTTGCCCTTTTAAATTAAATTCTGTGATTTAAAATGTTTCTTAATGACCTGAAACTATTCAGAAACATTTGATCATACTAATCTTAAGGAGGTATGCAGTAGAATAACTACTTCAAGCAAACGTTAAGTAACGTAGTAAATGACCTGAACGATTCAGAAACGATGTAAACATTGTTGTACATGTTACGGTCCTTGTAGAAAGCTAATTAGCTCGTCGGTTATGGTTTATGACCGGGAAGAAGAGGCTAGCCAGTGGTTGAAAAAGTTAAATTGAGCACTGTTGATGGGAAAATAAGCCAACCACGTTGAAGACGCGTTTATCACTGCCTGTTCATATAGACAAGCTCCATCCGAGCACCGTAAAGTCAGAATATCTCATGTTTCCCATCCAACATCTGTACAGACATTCGGTGATGACGCTACTTTTGATAGCAGTAATGGCTACTGTTTGATGTTTTCGCTATCGTTAGTCCTCCTCTGCCTCGAGTCTGCTTTGTCTTCCGACGGCTCGAACGTACAGTAAAGTCAAGGCATCCGGACTGGGAAGGAGCGGTTGTCTTCATTGTTGTATGAATTAAGGTGTTTGACAATAGGCTCGGTAATGATGCCACAAAAATCGCTAACTGGCGTTTCTGACGGCGACCAGCTGTATTGATATCAACAGAAAACCAGACTGAAACGCTCGACCTAGATTATCGCTTCATTGTGTTAAACCGCTGAACGAAAAAAATGACTAAATGTTGAAGTAGCATTCCTCACCTGCGAGACACAACACGGAGTACACATTCTGCGGGGAGACAGTAAATAAATTCGGTTTCAGAGGAAGACGAACTCGCTGCTTATCCCTGTCGCTTTCTTCTTCTTCTTTTTCCACATGAAAGTATCACGAACACACGAGTCACAACGCGCCTGCCTCCTCCAACTGTGCAGCCTCGTTCTCCCTCCTCTGCCTGACCAGCCACCACTGTCTCCCCTCCCTCCGCCTTTCCTCCACCCTGTCTCTCCTCCCACTGCACATCACAAACACCCGAACACAAAGCTGTATGGAGAGCAAACAAACACGACTGTCTGTTTGTATGTACGTCTCATCATGGCGCACACTTAAAGGCTTGACGTGTTGTCACTGCTCTGTCCTGCTAATTTTAGCTATGTCATATCATGATACAAATGACAAACATGACTGCTTTAAAGAAAAATCCTGAGACAGATTTCAAGACAGGAAATATTATCATATGTTCTGTTATCTCAGTTCTCATACTATCATTATGCCTTTCAGAGGTTTGCACAAGCTAGACAAATACTGACTGAAAGGGAAAACCACCATAACAACACCAAGAAGAAAACCAGTAGAATGATCCAATTCAAACGTCCTTAAATGCTCCACATACATATTATGAAATCACTCAAGAACCGACCCAGTGTAAACAAATGCTGTTTGACTTAACTTTGGACTACACCAAATACATAAAAAAAAAGTCTGTCCAAATGCATTTATTATTTAATTATTCTGGGGAAGTTCTAATTCACCAAAACTACTGTATCTCTGACCCGCCTCCAGCTTTGAAACCTCTGGCTTTGGCAATAAGAAGTCTTTCAGTCGATTTCATCCACTGGTATGTTCTATTTTTTATATTACACTCTGTCTTATCCAAACATTATAACACAAAACCAATAATAGTTAGAAATATCAAGCTGTTTTTGTGTACTTCTATTCATGCTAAGGCCTTGTGGCTGCTCATGCAGGCATATCTTTTTGACGAAACAAACCCTGTCCTCATGTTGTGTAACAGCATGAGTGCAACAGTGGCTTTTCTGGCCAGTGAAGTGGCCCCAGTATGAGCATGAGCTGATAAGGCAGCTACTGTATATTTGACTGAATGCGCTGCTATTTGCCTGACCAGTCATCTGACCCAGTCACCCAACAAATACACACATTGTGGTCAACCACCCCCATTATAAGGTCATTGTGTCTCCTCCCATGTTGGACTGTGGCCATTTACAAATAGGGATAAGGAACACACACATGGTGCCCTCTTCCTGAAATCTCTTGGCATTTCTGCTCTGCTCCAAAAAGTTGCAAATTTAATTGTTTATTTGCAAAAAAATAAAAAGAACATCGTCTCATTGGGAAGCACTGAGGCAGACTGTTTTTCATACAAGTCTGTCGAACCTGCACTGGGTTTTGTTATAGAATTAATTAATTAAAGCTGAAGACTTATTTCACAACAGTGACACGCCCGTCATCTTCACCAATCTGATCCTTAGTGACAGAAAACCAAAAGGGCATCAGAATGTCTGGTAGGGCATCAGGCCTCTGACATGTCAGATAGTGTTCCATCACTGCAGTGTTGAAGAGTAAGGATAACAAAGAGAAAATGTGTCTAGTGGCACATTGTTGCAGGGCGATGTGAGGCCTTGCATCAGACAGGGCTTACATCACACATATACGGACCTCCTTCCCCTGACTCTCACAAACATGCTCCGTAAATGAACCAAGAGTATATTTAATCTACCAGTTGTATGAATATTGCTGCCCACATACATTAAACAAATGAAAGAATACAGTGTTAATACCTCAAACTTGCAATCAGTCTGTATTCTCTGGGTGTGTTATTGAATGTCTTACTCCCTCTGTGGACAAATAATAACTCAGTGAGTTATTAAAGTAGTAAACTTGTGTTTAAATTTATTTGCAAAAACAGCTAAACATAATTCTTAAAATAGATAAACCATGAATAAAACAATTCTAAAAAGAGAAAAATAATGAGCTGATAAATATTATATTAATAAGTCTATTAATTGTTTGTCCATTTGGAGAATGGATGGTGAGTTTTGTGAGTAAACTATTTCAACCATAACCATGGAGAGAAACCCCATATATGTATTTTCACCATTTATTGGTTTTACATACAAAACAATAAAAATACATAATCATGAAATGAATCAGGCTTGCTAGTATTTTTTTCTTCTCTTTTCCAGTCACATAAATAGTCCTAATCCAACAGGTTCCCAGAGTTTATACATCATTGTTACAATGAAGAAGGAACAGAGCCAACGCTACTGACAGACAGTATTTGTTGGACATCCATTGTAGAATTGATGGACACAGCAGCACCTCCGATACTTGGGCCCTGGTCAGACCTGGTATTGAGCTGCGTGCTGAGTGAGCGTATCCCAAGTGCACAGATCTAAGTATGCAAAGCAATGGTCATGATTATTTGCATATAGAGAGGGTAAGTGAGATCGGATCACCATTGGTCAATAGAGACGCATGTGGAGACGTTTTCACTTCCAGGTGTGAACTGAAGCACTTAGAGCTCTCAACTAATAATCAGATCACTCAGGACACATCTTAATGTCAGGTCTGAACAAGGCCTTAGAGCTGGCCTCAGGCACGCAGTGTTGTGAAGATAATCTGACGTGGCAGCCCCATCTGGTCAGAAAATCAACTTCTTCTTCATCACAGCTGAAAAAGACACACAGATTATTAATACAGCCATTGTAAACATGCATTATTTAAAGTTTCCATACATCTGTCCTGCTTTTGACGTTTCTAATAGCCACCTACATGTTCAAGTGAAATAAGCAGTCATTAACTACGGACCACTAAAGTTTCCATGTGATTCTCTCTGTAATATACTGTAGCACCAGGCGTACCATGTAGTCAACCAAGATACATTCTAAACCACAGGAAGAGATGGAAAAGCTTTGAACCTCCCAGTAACACTAAGGCTCTCTTACAGTAAAACATACCCTACCACAATCCAACTCCATGTGCGTGTGAGTTCTGCACTGCTATATTATGAATTTCTAACTGCAGTTAAATGTGCAGCCAACACCCTTTGAATTGCTACCTTCAATCAAGTGGTATTCTAATTCATGACCTCAGTATACACAACCATGCCCGGGAGGGTTCACAAGGCTAAAATTCCCAACATTCTATATTCAACTTGGGTCTGAGTGAGATGTTCTAAAATGTAAAATTCCTTAGAAAAATTGGCCTTGAACATGATTTGCAGGCACTTCCCCTTTTGCTGAGATAATCCAAAATGAAACAGTTTTACTATAAGAATATTCATCAGCTTCATTTGACTATGGGTCAATTAGTCCCATTGTGGCACTAGGTGGATTTGAGTAAATGTATATAAGCTTGTATATTAATTACTTGTCTCCAGGCCTTCTATTTTCCTCTTGAGCCCGACTGTTTCCTTCTCTCTCAGAGCCTCAGCGGAACAGTTGGGTCGGGGGAGTTGGGGGCCAGGAGTCGGACCAGGTCTATTACTGAAGTACCTCATCTTTAGAGCCTGAAGATTAAAAACATGTCATCGTCAACTGTGGATTGGCAATCATTTCTCAGGCAGCACCGTCTCAAGTACACGTTGAAACATTGCTATTCAATTTTGCTAGTACACGTCAGGCATGTAAAGAAAGTTAGGAAATCTGGGAGAGAAAAGGCATCTGCTTATTTTCTCTGAACAACATGCTAATGAAATTCACTACAAATTAGTCAGAATTCTCTTCATCAGTGGTTTTCTATGTTGTAACCGCATGTTCCTTAACAAATAGATACTGCGCTTCAGTGTGTATATCACCTGTGTGGCTGTAGTCCTTGTCGAGGGGTTAAAGGTGAAGAGGCCATGTAGCAGCTCCAGTAAGTCATCTCCAGCTGCACTAAAGATATGTTCCAGAGGTGTGCCAGGAAAGATTTTGAAGGACACATAGTCTGGTAGACTACTCACCCCCTGCAGGGACATTTGACAGACAAAAGTACACATTGATCCTCACAATTCAGCGGGTAAAAATCCAAACAGACATAACTAGGAAAATACAGTCACCAACCGGCCACGACTCTTCTGTGGCAGTCCCAAGAGCTTCGAAGATCTTAGTCAGCTGGTCAAGATCAGAGTCTCCAGCAAGAAATGGTAGCTAGAATAAAAAACATACACAAGCATTAGCATGATTACAAAATGGGAGCATGCTCTGTTGCTGTATGAGTCTTGTGATAAAGAAGTTTGTGCACCCGAAGGAGTAACTCTGCCAGGATGCATCCCACTGCCCACATGTCAACACCCACACCGTACATCCTGGCACCAAACAGGAGCTCAGGGGAGCGGTACCACCTTGGAAAGACATCAAGAAACAGGTAAAGAACACAGTTAAATATGGGAATTCTCAAACAAGTATACAGCACAATACTCTTCAAATGGGAAGAATAATTATTTGAACTCGAATGGAGCCTCCCAAATCCCAAGAAACAGAGATTCTGGACCCAAGAGAATTTAAGACCTGCTTATATTTAATAATACATGCCGTCTTGCTTTCATGTCTGACCAATTAACTGTATAATGTCATGAGATAAATCTAAGTCAGTAGAATTGTGCACTTGAAGATTTGTTTATCTAGATAGTGAGATTTCCAATTGGGAAACAGCACATACCTGGTAACAACCTGATGTGTGTACACTCTGTTGGGGCTGCCAAAGGATTTGGCCAAACCAAAATCAGCCAACTTCAACACTCCGCTGCCATCTAGCAGCAGATTATTGGGCTTGAGATCCTGGAAATACAAAGTATTAAATGTACGTTACAGATTCTGTGTTTGCATGCATGTGTCTTCATTTAGAATTCACTTAACCTTTCAAGAAATGTGCTATCTGGTCTGTTTTTAGAAAATAAAATCATCCTGTGCCAATGCTTTGTAACCTCATATATACTTCTATGTGCACTCTGTTCCTCACTAATTTGCTCTGGCCTTGCGTCACTGTAATGTCTCTGTTATTTCAGCGTCACATTCTTCATGCTCTGCATTTTAGTGATTTACCCTGCAACATAAGAACCATTACTCTCAGGTTTTAGATTATTTATTTTTCTGTAGACGTGTGTGTGTGTGTGTGTGTGTGTGTGTGTGTGTGTAACAACCAGTGAAAGCCAGAATACACACTAGTAAACTCCCAACAGTTTAGGTGTGTTTGTTCAGTCCGGAGAGCTGCTAGTGCGTCAAAGCTGTCTAGTTG